>JAQGAV010002558.1:0-15176 GCA_034691345.1 Phasmarhabditis papillosa
GTTAGCGCGTGGTACTTATAGTCTGTAAGAGATGCCAAGGTCGGCAGTTCGAGCCTGCCATGGAGCAAAGTTTTTGCAAATTTTCGTGTGATTGAACATTCTGAACTCCAACTTTTATTTATCTCAGTGTTATGGAAAGAACGAAGAATAGTTGGTTAAAACTAGTATTTGTGCCCTTGTTAAAGTTTTGAAAAGCCTCGATAAAACCTATAAGAGATATCCAACTCTGCTTTATTTTAGAGTAAACGGTACAGAAATTCCTCTCCTCACTATTAAATATGACTTGAAACATTTTATCAAAAATAGATCGTTGAAGAAAACAGGCGAAACATTTCACCTACCTAACCAGAAAAGATTTCGGACTGCCAAAACCTTGCGTAATATATAAATAGATTTAGTTTCGATCATTTGTTCAAATTAAACAAACGCTTATTCGTTCCCATTGCCCTAGCTAGAACAAAGAATTTCCTCAAAACATAAGGACTGAAATTCAGAAGATAGGTTAAATTGGCGTTTACCGTCGGATACAAGTGGCAATTACTGTATGTTACGTAGGGGGAAAACTGAGAAAATAGCGGATGCAAGAATGGTTTACTGTAAAGAATACAATGTACAGTTTGTAGCCATATTGAATTATATGGTTTATAGTAGAAATGAGCATCTCGGCTCGGCGCACCGGGTCAACAACTCCGGAACTTTTTAGACTGCGCCACCCAATAAAATTTAGTTTGTTCACTATTTTAGTTATCAAAAAAATATTTTCGAGACAAACCAGGTGGGTGCCGTGTCCAAAAGGTGCCGGTATAGAGCGGTCCATCTCTAGAATATAGGTTAGTTTGTAAGGTCAGAAAATATAAGAGATATATTTTTTACCTCTTATTATTTTCTGACCATACATATACATACATAGATGTTTATACAATACTCTTTCATAAAAAACCAATCTAAGATGTTTCTGGGTTAAACTTCTCCAAAAAGTCCCGGAAGCTTGCAGAATTCAAAAATAAATTTACTATTAAGCGAATTTCTCCACTGGTATTTTTATAATTTACAACACGAGTAATATTTTGTATCCCTAATTCCTTTCTAATTATTTACCTTTATATTTTGTAATATTTCGGGTCAATTATTGCCGGTCTCCCTTATCTTACGGGATGTTGCAGTTTATCAACATATGATGCAAATTTTCAAATGCAAAATTGCAAATTTTCAGAAACCAACAACACTGAGATCAAAATTTCACCAGAATGACAAGAAAATACAAACTATCATACAATTGAAACTTCACGGAATGGCCAAGAAAGTAACCGGACTGAAAGTTTGAAACAAATGTGGATTCCCACCTTTACTTGATGCGCGATGTTGCAAAATGCTGATAGGGCACTTCAGAATCTTTTGAAGCAAAATTCGGCACCACCGCGTATCTGGTAAGACACACTTGGGATACAGTCCAGAGTTCACAACATACTAAATGGTTCATTCAAAATCAAAGATGTTTGAAGACGCGAATGTTACGCGACATCTCAGTAACTGTGAAGCTAATTTGATAATTTGAATGTTAACGCTAACTTTTAGCTTTCTTTCAAGTTTAGACATAACTTTTATAAGAATAATGAATACGTACTTTCATTTGAAAATCAGCTCATTTGAACGTAAAGCCATGAGATTACCTATCCATAGGCTCAATCAAACTACACTGTTTTTCGAATTTGTAATGTTTCATCTTCCTATGTCTATGTATGTTTCTTCAAACCAGTGAAGCCGCATTGAGCGAGAGTAAATATCTACTGTTTTCTAATCAAGTATTAACAACCAACGTTGCTCTTTTTCTTTTGTGTTATATATCTAACAGCTACAGGATTGCCCTGATGAAATTCTTCTTAATTAATTTGTTCAACAAAATACGTGCAATGTCCTAACCTGTAGAATTTTAAACAACGATAAATAAGGTCGGCAATTAAGGGCGAAACCTATTATCTTTATTTCTCACTTTATTTTGTTATCTTTTAATATGTGGATCATAATTCTTCTTTCTATTATTTATAGTTTCTGCCTTTTTGTGTCATAACTGTAGCTGACACATGATTGTCACATCTTCATCAATTCATAGTTCAATATACTTTTCTACATAATTATTAAGCTTATAAGTTATATTTAAAGAAGTTTTTCGCCCACTCTTAGTGACTCGAACCTATAGTTAAAGCTTAATTGCACGAGAATTGGAAGATTTTGAACTCCTAAAGGTACAAAGTTTGTTCTTAGTTTTAAATATCTGTAAATGTATAAGTGGTAAGAAAGTTATATTCAAAATTCGGTAACTATACTTCAGAACACAATTATCTCTATGTTGACGAAGTTCAACTATTGCGTTGTATTCAAGTACATCAATTATTAAATAAATTTCTGTTTATTAACAATAAATAGTAATTTAGAAAAGTTTTCTAAGATAAAAAACTTTAACTGAATAGACCAGGTTTTGTTTAAAAAGTGAAGGAAAGAATTATCATACCAAATGTTACAGGAATCTATATAAGACTGATTGAACTGGTTAAACTAATTGGACTATCATATTCCAAAAGTCGTACCGTCCCCTCTGTGTCATGTTATTAAATTCTAGTTTCTTGATTCAAAAAAGATTTTTACTAACCGAAATTTTGTCGTGTTTCCCATAATAAAAGTAAATTTTAAAACAGTAATTTGGATCAAACTACGCCAGAAATCATGTTGTTGGATCCAAACTTTAAGTTTTAAGAATAATTTTCGTTGCAATATGCTTATGTGCCAAAAGTACTTCATAACAATTCAAATAATAAGGACCAGGTCCATAACCTGTTCTAGTAACAGAAGGTGTATCATGTCACTCTAATCGGAATGAAAAAGTTGCAGCAAACAAAAATTGAAAAAGAGTTTAGGTATGGGTTATTTCAATGTTTTACTATGTTGCTATATAGTAAACGTTTGGAACTGTGCCTATTAGACAGTTTGGAACTGCGAAAGGTTTATTTAGCATAACTTGGCTGATTAATATTGACTGCCTAAACATCTAAAAGATCTTGAAAGTGTAAACGGGGTTTAAATAAGGTTACAGGGTTTCTCTGTCACCTAGGATCTTCGGTAACCAACGAAAGTTTGATGAGTCGAAGTACGAAAAAGCAGAGGAAATATAGTTTTCCAAATAAAAATTATAAAAATGAAACAGGCCTATAAAGAAGCCTATGCTAAATAACGTCAGAATCACATTTGTCCAGTAATAGAGGTAATTGATTTGCGGTTAGCAACCATTGTTTATACTTCGTAAAGTTAAGAAAGAAAGGAAAAACGATGGAAGCTTACCTATTTAGCATCCACATTCGAAATTATCTAGATATGAGGTATACATAAAGACTTCTTAGACTGATGTACTACCACATCTATGATTCTGTTGTCTTCACACATTCTGTAACATTTGGCTACTTTAGTCTTGAGAGCACAGTTCAGCTCCCCAACTGACGTTGAACAGACAGTCAATATTTCCAAAATTCTGTTTACATTACAAAGGTTTTATATAAACTAGGTATTATTTATATGTTATTATTATTATTATTATTATTATATTACATCATTTTTATTTAACATCATCTTTTTCTACAACTCTTCGTTCTTCATAACTAAAAGTGATTAAACGTGGGCTTAAGCCTATCATTTACTTCTCCGCATCTCAATTAGCTAACAGATAATTTTCCAGTGTCCGTGGGCGTTTAAATTATAGTGGAATTAAGAAAATAAAACAGGCACGTGATACGGGGAATATTGCTGGTAAATAGCTAAAACTATTTTAAGAGCAGAAAATGGCCTAAACTACAGAAAAAGTTTAGAATATGGTTTTGTAGCTTTTGTATATTTTGTAGCTGAGTTGGTTGTAGGAAACCAGTGGGGATAGTGGGCCAGCAAATGGTCAAACTTTTTCGATACTGTAAATATAGGTTATTTAAAAAATACTAAAGGGAGAAAAACTGTTAATACATAATATAACTTAAAGTAACCTACCTTAGAAACATTTGTATTCAGCAAAATATGAATGCGGATAAAGGTAGAAATTGTTTACTCTTTAGTAAGAATAAAAATTTTTTTTATTAATATTAGGCATTGTACACAACCACGTCGGCAACGGCAACGGCAACGGCTAAGGCTAGGGTGTTGACAAATACGACGGCGCCTCCTCAGAAATCTCCTTCAGAATGGATCAACGGTCCAAAATTTCATATATTTCACAGGGATATTTGACATCTCAGATCAGATTACGGTAGCACTTCACCTATTGTTATTAGAGGCGCCAAATATTTTGCGAAATGCTTATGGAATATCGAATATCGAGTGTTTAACTAACTTTTTAACTAGTTTAACAAGCTCTTTTCAATACTCAATTCTATATATTCTTTTTTGAAACAAATACTGTAACTGATTTTACAAGTTAACCAATTTAGGAAAGTATCTTTTATGTGCAGACACTATATTTTGTATATTGGAAGTCAAATATCTCTCTAAAATGAGTAAATGGTCCATTTTTGACCCATTTTGTAGTGGGCGCCGTCGGTAAATTCAAATCATTTTGAATTTTCCATTTGTATATAAAATGACGCTGTCGCCGTAGCCGTCGTGGTTGTGAACACTACACTACTTTAGTGAAGAGAAAAGTCTTTGAACGGTCATAGTAACATTTACAGTTTTATCAACCATTAATTTGCTGACTCTATTTGCAAACAAATTATTCCCTATTAAAACTGGATATGAAGTGTTTCAGATTGTATTCAGTTGTTAAATTACAGTAAAACTATGATCAGTATTTGGATGAATTCTTTAACAAGAGGAGTGAAACATAAAAATAATGTCCAAATAACATTGAAAAAATAAAAATTCAATGACTCCGAGAATTCATCAATTGTCGAAAACAAGGAAACTATGAAAGTTAATATGTCAGTAGAAACAATAGTGTAACATAATATCTAGACAATCTAGCTATTGTATAAAATTTCCTATATTTCTGGTATTTCTGGAAGTGTCCAGTCGTTTGATCACGGGTTAACCGTAATTACGGGGGCACATTTTGCTCTAGAATGTTTTGGAAACACCAGAATGGCAAGTTGTTGATTGTCTGTAAACTATTCAGGAAATGAAATGTTTCTCAATGCAGGATAAACTCTACCTCTTCAGTTATTGGTGTACTATGTTTATCCAAAAATATCGTCTATAAAACTAAGCAAAGTCCGATTAATACTACTTCTTTTTAGCACTCAGTGAATATGAAATGTTAGTCTGTGGTTGGTATAGTTTGCGTTAAAACTATACAAAAATGATTCAGCTGGAACTCTTCCTATATACAATAACTCTCATTCGGTAAAAATCCATTTTTTAAAGTTGAAAAATGTTTATCCTGAAGCGAGTTATGCGCCGTATGATATTTAGCAGCGACCGTTCGTAAAGTGGCAATAGCGTTTGGCTATAGCCAAACTGAATTTTGAATGTAAACTCGAATATATATTTATTTAAAACTCGTTAACCTATGAATGAATTTTTCTTAAAAATTACTATCGAGATCAGAAAAAAATTCTCCACAATCTGAGACTAATTGTAAGTTCAAAATAGTCCCCCTATGTCCCTTTAACTGAACTCTTCTAATTTATTTTGAGAATGACGCAAATGTTTAACAAAATCACTAAAGAATTTGTACTCTAATCATCCACTCAAAAAGCACAAAAATTCGTAAGAACACCACTTGAGACATGGTCAAAACAGACTATTTGCAGACATGCCAGACAGTAAACCTGTGCGGATGGAGAATTCTTATTCCAAAGTCCGAAAACATGGGATGCAACAGCCAGGAAAAAAACTAGCTAAAATTGTATCTTCTAATTTATCGGAAAACTGCAAATAGAAAGAGCAATCTAAACGTGAGACATGACTCGGGTTGCAAAACCTTTTCAGATATCAAAACATTGCTAGATTTTTATCCTTAACTTGATTTTAGGGAATTCTATACTTAGGATATGTGGGTTGTAGTTGATATTTGCTACAGTAACCCTAGCAATCCGTGCGAGAGTCTGTGATTATACGAGAGAGTTCTAAAGAAATCTAGAAAAAAGTGGGCGTGGCGTTGTGATAAGTATAAAAGGTTGCCGACTAGCTTGTAACTTTACTTATCGCCTTCGAGCTCTTGTCTCAGGCCTAACTCCGCCCAACCAAAACATGGCACTTCTCAAGATTCAGGTACTTTCTGTTAAATCCTATAGAACTTCTAGGATTCTTATTCATTGATGCTCAAAAGTTTATATTGTAGTGTAGTTTTATATCCTTTTGGAATGTTTGGCAATGTAGTTATTGAGTATACAAAGCTTTGTTAGTTGCCAAGTATTTTACAATGGTAGAATGTTTGCAGCATTAGTTTTAGTTTGTATTATTTGAAATCATAACTTTAACAAATTAATATAACCGTAGAATTAAAACCATCCAAACTAGGGAACAGCGATTTGAAGTTGACAAAAATTAATCCAGTTAAAAATGGCTTATATCTTCGTAAATGCTAAAGCAATAAAATTTGCACTATGAAACATTCATGAAACTTTGCAGCACCTTCGTTTGGAGCAATTTGAGCTTCCATCATGCGACAGACTCGGTCCTCGTTCTCCAAAGACACCAATGACTCCAGGATCACCATTCGAGCTAAATCAGAGCCATTTCTGCTTCAGAAAGGGTAGGCAACGTTCTATTTCAATATTCATAACACTACAATTCAGCTTTTACCACCTATTTATAAAGTTTCTAAATTTAGTGTTGGAAATGTTACAATGAGGATTATAAGAGCTGAATCTTGCTTCAAAAGTAATTACATGTGCTGTCCAAAACTTACGGGAATACATACTACTTTTAGTATATTGACCCTGCATTTAAATGATAAAAACAATTTCTTCATATTATTTTTAAAGGCCCAGCTCGGTCGGTCATCTACCAACCAGAAGGTCACCCTAGACAGGCTGTTATTGATGGAGAAATCTGGCCACCAATCTTCAAGCCAAGAAATGTTAGGTAAGCTACTGTTCTAATTTACGACTAGTTTGTTCAAAACTTTTTACTTAGAGTGCTTTGAGGTTTACTAGATTTATCTGGGTTAACTGTTCTTTTATTTAAAAAGTAAACATTAAGTCTAGTTTAACTTTGAAGGGACGATTACATTATTAAACAAGTGATTGCTTTTCATTTATATAGAACTGTAACATTCCAAAAACATATTTAACCATACTGATAAACTATCGTAAACATATTATGTTTTGGGTATCTCAATTTTTCCGCCGATCGCCAAACAAAATCAGCTTAGGTATAGTCGGATCCAAAACGAATAATGGAGTGTAGAAAATAATTTTCAATCCAAAACTGCATGTACGCAATTGCGTTTGCCTTGTAAATAATTTTCTACATTCCATTATTCGTTTTGAATCCGACTATATTTTTTTTTCGTTACCAGTTTTAGTTATTAAAACCAACTATGTACTACTTTCCTGTAGTTAGTACTCAGTTGTTTACTACATATACTTACTAATAATTGGATAATGTTAATATTTGTAGTATTTGTAAACTAACCATTTGAATCATGTGCTTTCGGGATGCCTCATATGCCAATTCAAATTTTTTCTGACAAATCGTAAACAATAATTTCGGATGTTTCAAGCTAAACCTTTCATTTTAAGCGATTACTCATCGAGTTACGCAGCTTTTATAACTCGTGAACATCGCGAGGTGGTAAATCACAGCATTCGTTTAGAAGATTATTGCAAAGTTCAAACAGTTTATAGTTTTACTTGTTCAGAAAAAGAGTGAAGTGTTGAATTATAATTTGTTTCTCTCCTTGTTGCCTCTATCAATAAATACTCTTAGTTAGGGTTAAAGTAGTTCTGATTTGCCAGTGCAGCACAGTTATATTTCCTCAATTCCACGAAAAGAATCATTCTAGATCTGCTAAATCGATGCAATTCGACGAGCGTGACGTGGTTATCTCCACCTACCCCAAATGTGGTACTACATGGCTACAACACATTTGCAGTCAACTTATTAAGGGAGAAAACTACCAAGCAATGGAAGGAAATGGTGAGTATAAGAACAAGAAAATTAAACATAGTCCTGGCACAGATAGGAATTATTCCAGTCGCCCGCAAATTTCTTATAAATTATTCTTTGAAACACTTCAATAACATAGGAGAAAAGTTTGAAATTGTTAGCACCTGAACAACATAAATTATACACTACTTCTCCAAAATAGATCAAATTGCTCACGATAGCCTAACTATAGCAGTTTTTCATATTTAATATTTTAAATGTCCGGAATAAAGCAGAACCCGGCACCAAAATTGGTAAAGTTTGCAATTGCGTCAGGTTTTAGCCAAGATTTTAGAATGAGGAAGGAAGTCTTTCCTTAACAAATAATGTTCATCTTTGAAACCAAAGTTTAAAAAACCAGCTGCTGGAAATTTCTAAAATTTCATATTTTTGTGGGGAATCTCTGTTTGAACACTGTTATTAGTCGTTGACCGCGGGCTTGTAAATATTTCGCAAATTGTTGGGTTCAAAGATATTTTGGAGAAATGGTTTGAAATTAGTCAAAACAATCCTAAAAGGTGCAAAATGAAAAAAATATTTTCAAACATTATAAGTTTTAATCGTATTCTATACTTGAATGCACCTTCTCGACGAAACCTTTAGGTTGTCAAATAGACTATGTTGGCTTATTGTTAATAAGAAAGTGAACAACTTGTATTTCCATTCTACTCTTAGATAAAACGTTAAAATCAAACTTGAGTTTGCCGGGGCGCGGTTGCAATTTGACAGATGAGGCATGCGGAAAGGCATCGTAAAAATAAGAAGCGACACTTTTTTACTTTTGAAAACGAAATTGTACTAAAGCGATTCAGGTAGAAATCACCATCTCATTAAACATAACAAACCCAGCAGTTCATCTCAAATTTTGAAACATTTAACTCACTTACTCTTTACAGAACTCTGCATGCAATCTCCAATGATTGAGCGTATGGGTGCTGCCTATGTATCTACAGTTGCCTTTCCCCGTGTACTAAAGACACATTTCTCGCACATGAATGTACCCAAAAGTGATACTGCCAAGTACATTTTCTGTGTTAGAAATCCAAAGGATTGTCTCACTAGGTTAGTATTTAAATAGCTTACTAATTGTAAGGGATACTTCGGTGCTAACGATGCAGAAACCAGGTATATAGTGAAATTCATTTTGTGCACTTGGGCTGGGAATAACTTTTTGCATCAAAATTTCATGATTTACTGGCTGGGCTGGCTAAAGCGAACTCTTCCGCTTGGTTGTTTAATACACAAAACATGAGACGATTTATACAAAGTTATTGATTTTAGAAAAGAAGTGTGTTCCAAATTGATACGTTTGTAGTTTTAGAGAAGATTCTAAATAGTTTTTATAACTGGGACTTTAGTAATAAAATAACACTGCAATTCAAAAATTTGTACCTTTCAATGTCTGAATCTTTTTAGCTACTACCATCACAATCGCAATTTCAAGATCTACAACTATTCTTCTGGAGATTTCGAGACTTTCTTCGATCTGTTCCTTTCAGGTTCGTACTAGGGGGGAATACGGTGAGGTTTAAAAAACAATGCTCAAATGTTTCACCAACCTAGTTAGTGCATCAATAATAGCATTTGAAATGATTGACATATGTTCATATAGTTATTTTAATGTAGGTTAATGGTAGGTTAATCTTTAGTATTGTTCAAAAACTTATGATGGGAACTAAATTTGAATTGATATAACATATTTAAAAAGCATAACTAAAATTAAGCAAACTACATTATATAGGCTCTGCCGGAACTATTAAAATTGCTTCTAACTTCAAATAAGTCATAACACCTTAATTTTTCAGGTCAACTCGCCTTCGGTGACTACTTCGATCATCTTCTTAGCTGGCTGCCTCATATAAATGATGAAAATGTTTTGTTTTTGAAGTACGAAGATATGGTTAAGGATCTCCAAGGAGCTGTTATTAAGGTACATACAAAATAAGAAAAGTTTCGATATAACGGACTACAATATAATTAAAACGTGTTATCACTTTGATTGTTTTTTATTTATTTAACTTTTAGTTTTGCTGTTGTAATTTTAAAAGTGAACATATGAAAGGTTTTATCGAGTGTAAACCAGCTTGCGGCTTCTGATTGTGGTAAACACAAATGTTAGACTTTACCGAAAGTTGCAACTTTTGGAATTTATAAAAGAAAAACTTGAAAAACAAAATGGAAATGAAGTTTTGTAATTGTTTTTTTTATAGATCGGTCAGTTCCTTGGTGGACAGGCTCAAGAAATGGTCGACGACGCCGAGAAGCTAGAGCGGATTGTCAAGAACAGTACTATTGATGCAATGAAGAAGGATCAACAGAGATGGTTCCCAGAGAAACAATTGTATGTTAGAAGATTAACAATAACATTTCTGGGTTGTAACGTTCGACAACTATTGATGATGACATAAAAAGTTAAGCCGGCTCGGGTCGCCTTCATTCTTCCACCCCGAAAAATGCCCGATAGTAGTTATTGAACGTCCAGACTACGGCCGACTCTAACAAATGAGACAAAACTAAACATCCACAAGTCAACTGGCCCAAAATCTAATAGAATTGAAGCATACCTATGAACTATGGAAAAGTTAAATGTATTTTGTTATGAACTGTTGGCAACGATGTGATTGGGTTGCAGTGGCCCAGTAGGTAGAAGCTGCGCTTTATAAGCTAGAGGTGGAATCCCACTGAAGACAGTCGCATCTTAGGTGCATTGCAATGAAGTTTCCGTCTCCTATATTTCCTGCGTTTCACAAATGCGCTCCACTGCGATCTCTCTTGGTAAAAATTAATAAACGTATACTATTTTAGGAGAAAGTCGGAATTCATCCGCAAGGGAGGTAGCAGAGACTGGAAGAACTATCTAACAAAGGAGCAGAGCGATAGAATGGACGCGCTCTATAGAACTAGATTTGCAGATACCGTTGCTGAACAGTGAGTTATATCAAACTTTCCTATAAAATGCCTCGGATATATCGATTTGTATAACATTTCGCCCTCTCAGTACTTTGCTATTACCAACAGTATATGAATTACTCCCAAATTTGATGGAACTAACGAAGCCGGCCGAAATGTTACAACTAATTTTGTAATAATCTCAACTGGGATAATAAAAATGTTTATTCAACCTTACACGGTTATCTAATATTCTTAAAATCACACTAATTTCCTCAAAAAGTTACATTGAAGCAAATTTTACCTTATTTGAGTACTATTTTTTAGTTGGTGGCGTCGTGAGATGTCGTGGGAAGAGATTCCAGAGAACCTTCCGTTTATGTTCTCTCAAATTGAGATATCCGATGAAGATATGGAATCTGTTTCTAGAAGAGGATCATTCTGTAGCATGAATAATGAAGCCATTAAGGTAAGAAAGACCTTAAAGTTTGCAATAGATAATCCAGGCTAAGAACAAAACGGGAGTCCCCCATATCTTAATCTAACTCTCTGAAAAACTTCCAATACTTTATCCCCATCCAGGGATCAGCGTATCTGAAACTGGATACTGAAATCTCTAAATTACAAATAAACATATGTAAGCTTAAATTAACAAGCATTCCGCACAGTCCTGACAGTTATGAACCGTATATTTGATAAAACTAAAATAATACGCAATGTTAACCCGTTTTGGACACAGTTATATTCACACGTTATACCGCAAAAGATATAAGTGGGCATAGCTCTTAGGGTTTTTGTCGAAGCTAATTAAAAACAAACTAAAACATGCTTAACTGAATGAACAACATTTATTTAGCATATGTTATATGATATAAAAGAGCAAACTACTTACTATAACTACAAACATTATTATTATTATAGCTGCAAGATCCATCTCTTCTGATTTCCAAGCACGATGCTCGTCGCCGTTCTTATGGTTCAATTATGTCGGCTGGTTATGGCAGTGTATGGTCGCTGTCGAATGCTTCTAACGCTTAGGGCGGAGGAAAAAAACAAAAAAAATCAATAATTTGCTTTTATATTTATTATTTTCTGTAATTACTTTGTATTTGTATTCTAACATTTTCTTTCAGAAACTTTCCAATTACCCAAGATTCATAATATCCTTCTAACTATAAGACTATTGTAAATAGGAACCCTTCAATTGCAAAAGCTTTAATTTTCTTAATCGATCTCTAAAGTAACAAGGTTACTAATATTTATAACTTATATTTAAACTTTACTATCTAGAAGATAGTTTTTTCTATTTGTATTATTGATGTATTATATTATTTATCTACAGTAACCCGGCGGGGCCCATTGTTGTCTCGGGACCCAGCCCACCCGATCGATATTGTTTGTTGCACTTACTGCTTCAACAATTTTGTTAATAAAAAAATTCAAAATTAAGAAAGTTGAGTTGTACATGAGCACATAGTATCTACAGAATTGAAAAGTTTCAGCGGGGCATACAGTATTCCTAACGATATGGTTATAATTTCGTCTAGATTATCACTCCCAATGTTCCCTTCTCTAGTTTTGTACTAAAGTTGAATGATAGAAACCCCAACGGAACTTCATACGAAATCGGTAACAAAAATAGAGAATTAAAGAAAAAAGGCTCGTTTCTTCTCCAAATGTAGGTAAAGTAGGGTTGGTTAAGTCCACATTGACCAATCTACCGTTTCTAAAAACGCGTGATAGTACATTGTTTTTCCCAATAGCAATTTGAACAAAACGATGACCTATGTGTAGTAGGTGATCGTTCTGTTATAATATAGGTCCGATTTAAAAGTTATACCTAACGCCTACTGCTAATGCAATACTTAAAAAACTTCGAAATGTACATTATTTCATTTCAATTCATACTATTTATTGATGCCTTCAACTGCTATTATTTCAATGTATTTTTCTTTTATCTTTCAATGTATATCTTTAAATTTACCATGCCCATATCTTACCTTAAAGAGAATTCAAAAAGAATATAACAAAAGATTTTTTCTTCTTTAGTAAACTTAAGAATGGATGTACTTTCACTTCCGGATGAAATGTTGGCTTCGGTGTTAAAATACACTACTTTCGATAACTTAACTGTTATTCGCAAGATATCTTCACAAGTCGAAAGAGTGGCCAGAAAATTTGATCTTCACAAAGTGGAAATGGACTCACTAAGGTGAGTTGAACATTTTGTTTCGTCTCGAGCAGCGGAAATAAAAGTGAATAAAAATGAATGTTTAGTTAAAAAAGTTATTTATTTCCTGTAATCGCACTTATCACACAATAACTGTAGATTTCTTCGGCGCAGTGTTTCGGACATTTATTCCGAAATCTTCATAGCAGTGTCGGCGCCTTTCTAGCATTCAATTTTCGGGGCACGAAACATAGGATAAGTAATTCTTCCGGTTTAGTGTAAAACGATAGGATAAACATGGGTGAGTAAAATAATTGTTTAGATCAGGTTATAAGAAATAAACTAAGAAGTTCACTTATTAACATCATGATTATTCCAGAATAGCTTTCTATCGTGAGCATGTGAATGTAGAATGCAGCAGTTGTGACCTGAGTTTCAACGAATGTTATCCTCGCGAGACGCCAGTCGAAGTTCTTCTCAAGGAATATCTTTCTAAGGTAAGGCTCATCAATGCTCCTTTGAAACTCAAAATAGTTTTGTTTTTGGCGGTTGTGTCGTCCATTGCTGGAAGAAGGCCGGCCCGGGACTCAAATTTTCGGCCAGGCCGGCCCTTGTCGGTTTCACAATGTTTAGCGAATTTTGTTCAAAAAAGCTAGTTTTAGTGCTATTATTTTTCGGCATTAACAACAAGGACTGCAATAATGTTCACCTATTGATATTTTGGGATGCTTAGGTTTTTTTAATGAAAATTGTCCTTTCACGTGCAATGAATTTTTAAACATTCCCGGCTCGTGCCGGCACGTGAAATTACCTGCCGCCCCGTTTTCTAAGAGTCCCATATAATTCAACCAAACCCTTAACAACGACTAAAAATACTTTGTAGGTACAAAAAATAGGAAGGCAAATTCAACAGCAAATTTTAATCAAGCACAGTTTATTCATTTTATGTACTGTATCACATAGTGTTCAACAACTAACTTGGATTTTCTAACCGGGGCCTACTAATTTGCTGCGCCATCATTTGACCTCATACTAAATGACCAATTATTATGTCTTAGCCCTGAAATTTGAAGTAGGAATAAATTATTTGATGCACAACAACGATTTGCGGAACGCAGTCTTTTCAGGGAACCATCATTATAAATGGAATTTTAGGCTTTCAAAAAAAAAAAAAATATCATATATAGTACTAGAATCAAACATTTACACGGTGGAGTGATGCATAACAAACACATTTGAATATAGTTATTGAACTTTTATACTTTCGGAACTTATGCGGAACATTGCGGAAGTTTCTCCAAAACATGCGGAACACGGATGAGGAATTCCGCATATCGCTGGCTGCACAAACAGTTCCTCAATCAAACTAGCTCCCACGATAGAAATCGAAATATTTCTTTGTTTATGTCTTTTGCGTTTATTTTCAGATCAAAGATTTGGAAAGAATAAACTTCAGCAACCGTGATTTGCTTGGTGATAGGTTCTTTATATCGAGTGAAATGGGAGATCTTCTTTTGGAAAACAGTTGTAGGTAAGTTGTGTCTGTTGCTGAAATATTGCCACTGCTAATATAGTATATATCAAGAGCAATGCTTGCAGGGCACTATCCTAAGAGAAGCGGTAATTTTGTTTAAAAGAATGTAAATTTAAAGGCACGGGGTTACGGTAGCTGACATCAGTGGAAAATAGTATGAAACTTCATAGAGTGGTGATAATTTAGAAAATTACTTATGAGATTCATGGTTTTCGACCCAGATAATAACAGAAAGGTTTTTTAGATTTTTAATTTTCCTTTTATTTTACGAGATATAGACAATTGGCGTATTTATGGATAGGTAAAATTGACAATAAATTATTGAATGCCTTTAAAGCAGAAACTCCTAATCCATCGATTTTTCAAGTATTTTAGTTTTTGATAAAGATTAAAGATTATTTATTCATATTTTACGAAACACGAGATCACAGATATTTGGAGGATGAAGTGAGACGAAGG
>JAQGAV010002559.1:0-15173 GCA_034691345.1 Phasmarhabditis papillosa
CGGAATTTTTACAGATTTCCGGTTTCCGGTTTCCGATTTCCGGAAATAAAATTTCGCCATTCCGGACAACCCTGGTTAGAACTTTAAAAATCCCCGGGCCTAGCCCCAGGGCTGGTAAAAGGCCGGCCCGTTTCTCAAATTTTTGACCCCGGCCCGGGCCGATTTCCCAAAAAGTCGCCCCGGGCCTAGTCTATTTCACAATTGTTAGCGGATATTCTTAAAAAAAAGTCGTTACCTATTTATGTTCGTGGGTACTATTTATCAAAATATTCACCTAAATCAGTCGATTTTTTCATAAAAATTATCCCTGTGCGGTCCGACTTTTTTAATTTTCGGCCCCCCGGGCCGGCCGTGAAGTTCCGCCTCTTCCCAACAGAAGTAAATTCGTTGTCAAGTTTCGTAATTGTGTCAACCATGATATGAGTCAGTTTAATAGGTGTCGTAATCGCATTGGTAGGCGAAGAGCGAGTAAACAATCGATATAATAATAATATAACAATAATATTAATAAAAACAAAGCATATTAAGGTTTCTGGTACCCTAATTGGTTGTATTGTTGACATCTCCACTGGTGAGATCACCTTCCATGCTGCTGACCAAGACACCGGCGTTAGATTCAAACTGGAACCTGGAGCAATGTTGTTTCCAGCTGCTTTTGTTATTCCGACTTCTAAAGATATTTTACAGTTTGAATTAGGACGAATTAAGGTGAATTAAATGAAAAAATTAAAAAGACCCATGTTATGAATAAAACAACATAGTATCCGAAAAGATCCGAAAGTAATAATGCAGTGTTATAAAAGAATCTCGCCGAGAATGGCTCTGAAAGTTTTTTACGTACGAAAATATACGCAAAATTTCTTACAAATGCGCAAGTAACACTCCATTACTCCTCTTGAATCATACTATAGCACATCATGTTATTTCAAAAAGGGTTCTTAAATATGATATTGTAAACTTTATAAACTCAACATTTATTAAAGTAATACTACGATTTATTAAAATTAACTTTAACAACTTAATTATTTGTTTATTTCCAGTACACTTTCCCATTATCGGCAGCAATCTTCAAGTCTTGTTATAAATCGATTGTACCATTCTGTCCACCAAGATTATCTGTAGAGATGCTACAACCTATATATTGGGCAAGAGTACCAAACGAGACGTTAAGGACAACTGCATTAAAACTAAGTGATATAAGAGGTATATATACTATTTACATACATTCTATAACAAACAAAAGACCTCAGAGCGCGGTGGAAAACGTAGGCTTCCGCAATTGCGTATTTGTCTTTTTCTGACAACAAACAAAAAAATTACGCATCGTTCCATAAAATGGAGGTTCAGTTTTGCCAAAGAACGAGCGATTTTTGAAACCTTAAACAACACTGCTCACTGAAGTCTTTTTTGTTATGGACTATATAAATAAACACAAATTTCTCATGCCAATGTACTATTTTTAAAATGTTTTAACTAATATTTACAGGGTGGTCTGTGCTGTGCAATGATCCAGTAAGAATAATGATAGTCTATGTACCTGAAAAAGATCAATCATTTGATATTCTTGAAATGATCGAAGACACTGATAAATTAGACTTTCATAGACAAACTCTTAATTTATACTGTAAACTGGCTAGTCATGGAAATCAAAAGGTAAATAAGATTAAAGTATTCTTACAATATTAATATAATGGCCATAAAGTAAAGTAAAGTAATCCATTTCCTGTAATCGCACATATCACACAATAACTGTAGACTTCTTCGAGGCAGGGTTTCGCCCATTCATTCCGGAATCTTCTGAGCAGAGACGGGTCCTTTCTAACATTCAATCTTCGGGGGCACGAAACATGGGATAAATAAACTGCTGATTTCCCTAGCCTTCTGCAGCTACGGGGTGTCGAACCCATAGGCCTCTGATCCTCACGGATTCAGAGACCGTCGCTCTAACCACTAGGCCAAAGCACCCGCACATTTTGCAAAAATGTTCCCTTAAAAAAGTTTTAACAATATTAATATAATATGCATAGTATTTCACTAAACCTGTTTAGGTTGCTCATATTCTGTGTCGCCATGTCGATGAAGATCAGATTATGTACGCAGTTAAGAGTCATTGTAAGTCTTGATGGTGATAAACCTACAATTTCTTTAGTTAATAAGCGTTAAGTTTCGCGCACAGTATAATAAAAGCGCTAAAAGCGCGGCGGTGAACAAAAAACAGTTTGAAGTTATCGATTATGCTCTTTTTTCCTATCCAAGAGTGAGATTTAACGTTCCCCTCAGAAGTAACAACGGGTCGTCCCGTATACTTAGATCTGATGTGGTGCATTGCATCATTGACTAGTTCGCTTTTTTGCGCGCCATTGCGCGGCCGCGCCTTGCCGCCGACTATAAACCATCAACGTTTTTCAAGCTCCCGCGTTGTTACTCACGAAATCTATATTAAAATAACAGGATGAAAATCGGTTAAATTCTAACAGTTTTACCAATCATTATAATCACAGTTATAATGATTAATAAAATTGGGTTTGCAGGAGTGTTGCGATATTTTTCTGAGTAAGGCAATGCGAAAACAATTTTGCAATCTGCTGATACCGCGCGCGTAGAATGCCAGCAGGCGCAGTGCTAAAAATGACGAAATACGCAGCATACACGGCTTCAATACTTTTGAATTGACTATAACCATAGAGCCCAACTAAAACGTTTAATATCTCTAAACAAGCAACACAACAAGAGAAGTTATTAAAAATTCATAAATTGTTTTTAGATCTTTCTGGTCCTATGCGACAGGGATTCCATGATCTTCTGATAGCTCTTCATTTACAATGTCATACAAGTGCTAGACAGAGTATGAGAAATGAATATGTAGTACCATTGGTTACGGATTTAAACCTAAAGAATGTATTCGATCCGGATTTAGAAACAAGGTTAACTTATAATACTTATGTTGTAATATTATTAATATTTTAGATACCCTCAGATTATGGGAGACAGTTTTTCTATGTTATCTGTTATGGCGGCCGAACCAGTTAAACCAAAGTGAGAAGAACGTTTTATTAAATTTGAAAATATTACAAAGTTCTTTAAGAAAGTATTGCGGGTTTATTTATAAATAATAATTTACCAAAAGCGAAAATCAAAATATTTACTTAATTTAAAATTATATCAACGTTACCATGGAGTAAGCTCGTATTCGCAAAAATCTCGCTACTTATAACTAAAGAAAGTCTGTTTTAACACTCACAATATAAATGTCGTTAATTTGCCACGATGTTTGTCAAAAAACAGCAACTTTTTGAATCTTGTCTGAGTAAATTTTCTGAACGAAAAGCCCGCCAACTAGACAAGGCATCTAGCTATTAAATCAGACTGTACATAGTCCATAACAAAAAGAAGACTACAGTTCCTGGCGTTGTGTAAGTCTTGCTAAATCGCTCGTTCGGTAGCAAAATTAAACTTCCATTATATGGTTCGATGCGCAATTGTTTGTTTGATGTCAGAAAAATATTATTGTACTAGTTTTATTTTGTATCATATCCAGAAAAAGGAAAATACGCAATTGCGGAAGCCTATGTATACAACCGCACTCTTAGGTCTTTTGTTTGTTATTGACTATTGGTATAGTCGACTATTCAATAATTATAAATGATAATAAGCGAGTTTAAACTGAAAGAACAACAAGTACAACCTTAGAATATGCACCAAATAATGTTAACTAATAAATATAATATTAATTATTAATGTTAAATATTCCTTACAGTCTTGTTCGCGAAGAAGAAATGAAGTTGCTTCCACCAGCAATAAACTTCGACGATCTTAAATCTCATGTGATGGAAGCGTTAGAAAGTGGCGCGGAGCATGCTGTTATGAATTGTAGAGACCTCATTGGAGGAGATAATCTTAACCATTTTGAGTAGGTTTATTTAACAAGATATATTATTTCGTATGAAGAGAACTTTAAAGTTAAAGCATATTGTTCTTGTTATTCTTTCCATCTTTGGGGAAGCTAGAAGTCGGTTTTGCGGGAATCATAAGAGAACATTCAAGCATACACCCCACGGCTGCTCAATCCGGATGGGGACGGGAGAGGGATCGAACCCACAACCTTTCCTCCTCACGGATTCATAGGCAGGCGCGCAACCAGCTGAGCTACGTATAATATATGAATGAAATGTTCTTCTTAATATTAAATGAACTATTAATATTTTTCGTAATTGTAAAGTTATAATTATAATTAGCAAAACTATCTTTTTAGGCCTCTTTTCAAACTATTCGATTCTCTTCTTGTTATTGGACTAGTTAATGATAATGAACTAGAAATATTCTTAAGATTAATAAATCCATCTGCATTCGATGAAAGATATGAACCTGGTAAGCAGTCAATAACTTTGTTGATCTATATTTATTGTTTAAGGCACAATATATATATACATATATATAAAATATTATTATTATTATTTCTATATTTATTATTTATATTTAAGGTACAAAACAAAAAGGATTCACAGAAGTTGAAATGGCCGAAGGAGTCAAAATCCAACTTGTGAATATACTCGATCATATTTGTGATATTCAGGTACACTTATTTTAATATATAATTATTAATATTAATAATTTAAGCTTCGTCACAGAGTTGAATCTTTGATCGCATTCACAGAAGGTTTTGTGGGTGAATTACAACAAGACCAGTGCAGAAGGTAGAGTATTTAGAATTCGATAAAATCAACTTTCTTAATAAAAATTATGTTATAATAAAAACTACAATCACTTTTAGTTATGTTAATCTTACTTATAACAATCATAATTGTTTTCAAAGTTTATTTTTTCACAACTGAACCGCAACAGTTTTTTCATAACTTCGAGTAAAAGAGTATAGTCTGTCTAAAAAGCTAGGCTTCCAACGCTGTACCCTGTGAATAAGCTGCTATATATAGTCGGTGGACTAAGAGCAAATTCAGAGCAAATATATGCTCCTATTTTAGCAATGTTAATTTACTAGACTATAAAAATGGTATCAAAATCTGTGGATTGATAACTGTTTATTTAAAACTACATTTATTTTAATGTAAAACCGTTTCTTCCAAGAATAGAACTAGTAATACAATGCAGTTTATGAGCTGAAAACCTTACCATGGAAACAGACTAAATAAGAAGATTTAACAAATAAACAAATAAATTGCCAAGATTCTAAAATAACTTTACCAACCATTTGATATTTTAGATATATGGATATAAAACAGACAGATATGCCGCCAGCGGAAGCAGCAAAGAAAACAAAGGAGTTTAGATGTCCTCCTAAGGAACAAATGTTTAGACTTTTACAGTGCAAGGTAAACAATCTAAAGGTAACATAAATATAATAATAATAATAATAATAATAATAATAACTTATATAATATATTGTAAATCTTTTTAGGTGAGAGAAATAAAAGAAGACTATCTTGACGATGAAGTGGAATACGACCAATGTCCAATGGCCGAAGGCTTGCAGGACAATTTGAGGTTCTAAACAATTTTAAAAAGGGTTAATTAAAGCTTTGTTGCAGAGATTTCTGTGAAATGTTGGTATCTCGCATTGGTAATAAAGATGAACAAGAAAGTGAAGAACAGTTGGCTTTGATTGAAGCTGAAGAAGGTAGGAAAATACGATTGTGGAGCTATTTTATACAGACTATCCAACCTGCGCTCGGGCCCGCCCGGGCGGGCCCTGATTGGAAAAATCAATAAATAATGGTTTTTAAAGTTTCACTTAAAAAAATTACCACCTAGGCAGTATTACTAATCGATATATGTAGGTAGTACTGATTTATATATGTTATTTTTTGCTATAGACTATCTTTTCTTTCGTCCATTACCATAAAGTTCATTCAAATTTATATTTTGATCGCTTTTGACCCACTTATTGGGGCCAGACCCGGCCCGGTCCGCTCGATGGTCTGATTTTATAGTGGAATTATAAAGTAGAATAGGCTTGTTATTTAGTTTATGGGCCTACTTTACAGCACCTTTCTTTTCAAACTTCGCTAATATAATAAAAATGCATCCAAGCAGCTTCTTTTCTCATGAATCGGACTATAGCTGTGATGCAAATAAAGCAAATATATAGAAATTTTTTTAAACTTTTATAATTTCAAAAACTGAGAATAAAAAGTTGGTCATCTCCGCTAACAAACAATTAGTATACAATAACTACTAAATCTTAATCTTAGGTTCTTGGGTTGACTCGCTTGCTAGATTAGTCGTTGCTGTACCACCACCCCTACCAACAGAAGACTTTAACAGCCAAAAACGAGGAACTGAAAACTTTAGGTAAATTTATACTGTATTTTTTAAGCCGACCAGTCTTTTTCAGAGAAATGATAGTAAAAATGCTGCGAGAATGGGCCCAGGCCGAGTTTATCGAAAGCAGTGACCTTATACGTAGAATGTTCCATCTTTTGTTGCGACAATACTCTGGAGTTAGAGAAGTAAGGAGTTATAAATGGTACACTATTAGTTAATTTAAGAAGAATTTAAAATCATATTGATTCTTCTTCTTCTTCGCTCAATCACGTGATTCAAAGACCTTTTTTATTATTTTGTCAAATCGAACAATATGATGCAGCAGCGCATCTTATTTTCACGGGTCGGAGCCGAAAACTTAAGAAAACGTTTCTCCAATTGAAAAAAAAATCAAAAAGTCGTCCAAGGAAGGGACAAATTAATGAAAAAATCGACTGATTTAGGTTAATATTTAGATAATAGTATTCATAAACATCGATATGTAAAGAATATTGCACTCTTTATGGTTAATGCCGAAAAATGAAAACTAACTGAAAACCTAGGGCCGGTCGGGCCGGCACGGAAAGTTTGAGAAATGGGCTGGTCTTTGAAGAACCCCCAGCCCTGAGATGAAGAACGCGCTAAGTCGAAATTAAGATAGTTATTTATTTTCTGTTTTAGCTCCGGGATGCCATGGCACAAACTTACGTGCTCCATGAACGCAACAATTTAGATGTACAAGACTTCATTGTCTATCTAATACAAATAAGAGAACTGCTAACAGTACAATTCGAACATACTGAAGAAGCTATTCTTAAGAGAGGACTCTGGTATGTTTGTTACAATAATATCACTTAGATTTAATCAAAAAGGGTTTAAAATAAAATAGAATCATTTATTATATTTATAAATATATTACTACATCTATAGTCAGCGCCAAGAGTAATGATGGAGTGTACATAATTCAACGCTGAGCACCCTTTGCGAGCACCGCGCCAGTATCTGGCGGCTACTCTCCGTTCAATATTGTACTTTGCAAGTACGCGCCTGCAATTCGCCTGCAGGTGCTGTGTTAAAAATCCTATAAATACGCAAGTAACACTCCATTATTACTTTCGGCGCTGACTATATAAATCAATTCTAAATAGTTGGACAGTCTATTGCGTATCCTTTAGGAAACTAATGAACAATCGTATTTTCTTCCAACATCCCGATCTAATGCGCCTTCTTTCTGTACATGAGAATGTAATGTCTATTATGATGAATATTCTAACAGCACAACAAGGAACAGTTGAACATGAAGGAGATGAAGTTAAGGAAAAGACTCCACTGAAGGTAAAACGTTATAGTCAGATTCAAAAGTAGTACGGCCGTGTTAATAAGCAGGAATATTGAAATACTTTGTCTTAATAAAGCAGTACGAAAGCAAGTTTGCAATCTGCTGATATCGCGCGGGTAGAGTGCCAGCAGGCGACGTGTTAAAAATGACGAAATACGCAGATTGCACGGCCTCATTACTTTTGAATCTTACTATAGATATCTAATGTAAAAAAGCAATAATAATCAGGGTTTCTGTAGAAGATGTTTCTTCTATTGGTTGCCATACTGTCTAACCTAATTGAAGTTTATAATAATCAATTCAACCTATACTGTATTATGTACAATACTTTTCTATTCCAGGACTGTTCCGAGATGGTTGTTGCTTGTTCTAGATTCCTCTGTTATTTCTGCAGAACTTCGCGACAGAATCAGAAGGCAATGTTCGAGCATCTGCCGTTCTTATTGGACAATGCAACTATGTTATTAGCAAGACCTAGTTTGAGGTAAAATAACAAGGAGAAATAAAGAGAAGCTTTTTAAATGAGACGGACTGCATAATACTAATAAGCTATACTATTATAGTCTATAACAAACAAAAGACCGCAGCGCGCGTTGGTATACGTAGATTTCCGCAATTGCGTATTTATACTTATCTCGACATGAGTCAAAATAAAACTTGTACACTAATATTTTTTATGAAAACAAACCAAAAATTGCGCATCGAACCATATAAAGGAAGTTTAATTTTGCCACAGAACGAGCGATTTTACAAACCTTAAACAACACCGCGCACTGCAGTCTTCTTTTTGTTATTGACTATATTAGTGATATAATAAAATAATAGGCATTTATAAAACATACATGCTTTTTCATGAAAAAGAAACGTCAATGTTAATAAAAAGCGTTTTATTTGTAGAGGTTCCGTTCCACTGGATGTAGCGTATTCATCATTCATGGATAATAATGAACTAGCATTGGCCCTTAAGGAAGAAGAATTGGATAAGGTAATCAGTTAAATAATAAAACATTATTATAAATAAAAATATATATAAATATGTGATGTACATCAAGACAATTGAATGTGATTGCACTAAATTTATTATATAATATTGTTTGGTGTAACCTTTTCGTTTCTCCCATAAGTCTCATATGAAAAAGGTTCCGATCAGTGTCATGGGCTCTTCAGTAAGATAAGACAGGCATTGATCATGCTTATACATTTCTTATTTCTTTGAATATAAGATTTAATATAAAGAGATAACAAAGAAATAGTAATTATATACTTAGGTTGCTGTTTATCTTTCTCGTTGCGGACTCCAACCTAATTCTGAACTGATTGCTAAAGGTTATCCGGATATAGGATGGGATCCAGTTGAAGGAGAAAGGTTAGTTTTATAGAATTTCAAGCCGATTGAAGACCAAATGCTCAATTCAAAGCAGTCAATGCTAACATAAACCTCGAAACCACAAGGTTTGCTATCCTATTCGAAAACCTACACCATATGTTTCCAGCTATATATTCTGTTACAAGAGCTAGGCTTCCAGAGCCGTATCCAGTGGTCGTAGTATAGAAACGCCCGGGTGGGTGCCCGGTCAGTTTTTAGCCTGCCCGGGCACCAACCCTGGCGTTTCCATGCTACGGCCACTATGGAGCAGCGATGGTAAATAATAAAAATTAGAAGGTTTTGACAGAATACTCTTTTTGATATATCTATAATCTATCAGCTCATACATAACAGGCTGAATTTTGTTGTATCACCCATTAGGAGTTTCGTATCATCTAATCACCGTTAACTGAACATACTTAATTACTCCACGAGATCACGAATATTGGGTGCGAATAAGTGAGACGAGGGAACCATGGGAGTTGGGACTTCTAGCACAGAACCCAGGGAGTGGAGGCGGCGAATCAGAACAAATTTACAAGAATTCTTTGTTTGGGAGGATTCGAACCATAGACCTCTAGCTTATAAGGCGAAGCTTCTAACCACTGGCATCTTCCGCAAATCGGCCGCCCCAACTAGCTGGCGCCGCAGGCCTACACACTAGCTTACTAACCCCTGGCACCAATAATGTCCCCATTATGACCCGATAAGACACTTTTGTGACTTTTCCACAAAAGTCGTCTTAGCTATTTACATATAAATTATTGTAAACCCCTTATGTACAGATACATCGATTTCCTTCGTTTTTGTGTTTGGATCAACGGAGAGAACGTAGAAGAAAATGCAAATCTTGTAATCCGACTGCTTATTCGAAGACCAGAATGTCTAGGAGTTGCCCTTAAGGGAGAAGGACAAGGATTATTTGAAGCATTTAAGGTATTTAAGAATAATATCGCTAGTATCTGAGACTTAAATAACAATGTGGAAGGATTTGAAGCAAGTAGTATCGTAAGATTTTCCGGCACATATATTTGAAGAAGTAAACTATGTATAGTCTGATTCGAGAGTAATAATGGAGTGTTACAAAAAGAATCTCATTGAAAATGGCTCTGAAAGTATTCGAAAACCGAAAATATATGCAAACTTCCTTAAAATACGCAAGTAACACTCCATTATTCTTCTTGAATCAGACTATATTTAAGTAAAACATTAGAATTTGAATCTAATCAAAGAATTATTCCAGTTAGAGAACACAAACTATATGTAGAGTACCTCGTCTGTTATTAATTTACTTCAAGCAATTAGGCATTTTTCATAATTATTAATCTTTCAGGAAGCAATTTTACTTTCCGAAGACATCAGAATCCTTGAGGATGGTGAATATACCGCAGTAGGCCTAAAGAGTGGCCTTCTTGGTGAAATACCGTAAGAATAACAAATTGTTATTAAAATATTGTTAGTTTTAGCTCATATCCTCAGAAAGACGTCGAAGGAGAAGACTATATTGATCTAGGCGCGGCTACATTGGATTTCTATTCCTCTTTAGTTGATTTACTAGCCAAATGTGCTCCCGATCCAATGGCAATTCAGGTAAGTATAATCCGTTTCAAAACCAAGACTGTAAGCGCCGTTTGTAGTTAGCTAGCCGCGATGACGGGTTTTCCGTTCAAAAGTGCAATTTTACTCGAGGAGCTAAATGGCTCTTTCCCTTATAAAGCCGGTTATAGCGGCAGGTTAACTAAAACGGCGTTTGCAGTCTAGGTTTTACAACAGAATCTATATACATATTCTATGTTTTCATTATTTTCGAATTCGCAACGCTTAATGGAGGGTGCTTGGCAAATAAAATTTCAGGCCTAAAAACATTTACGCGCAGATTGTTAGGGAAATTATACTGGAATATGTATCCAAGTGCAATACCATGCGCGTCATCTATAAAACATATTTATTCCGTATATCAATGTACATCACATAACGGGTGTTCTTGTTATTCTTTCCATCTTTGGGGCATCTAGAAGTCGGTTTTGCGGGAATCATAAGAGAACATTCAAGCGTACATCCCACGGTTGCTCAATCCGGCTTGGAACGGGGGAGGAAGCCACAGCCGGACCCACAACCATTCCTCCTAACGGATTCATAGACCGGCACGCTACCAGCTGAGCAACTATGCCTCATGTCATCAGCATACAAACATCTAGATTATTTTTTATGATTAACATTTCTAAGAATTTCTAGTTTCATCTGTCAGTCATGCATTTTAGGCCGGCAAAGGTGACTCCCTTAGAGCTCGAGCTATTCTTCGATCCTTGATTTCTCTAGATGATCTTGGCAATATTCTTGCTCTTCGATTCACTATTCCTAATTTAGCCACAGTCTCTGCTGATGGTAGGTTTATTAGATAAAAGAACTTAAAATATAAATTATTATATTATATTATATAATGTCCCTCTTGTTTAAACTACTATTCAACCCAATCGATGAATATAGTCGGCGGACAAGCGATATGCAAGTTAACGGTCTGAGTGCTCAATTCAAAACGCAAAAAAATATTCATAATCACTAATATCAATTAATTGTTTCTGAAAAATAAGTTAGATGTGGTGTTGTACATTGCATCATTGACTAGTTTGCGTTTTCGAGCTCTATTGCTTTTCGATCTAATAAAATTTGCAGCTCGTAAAGTATACCCTTGCATAAGCCTTGGCCGTCGACTATATACATGTTAGTGTGACTTTACAATTGTGAATAACATTCAAAATTAATTAATATACTTAGAAAAAAGAGGCATTACTAATTTATGGTTTGTTTCTAATTTTCACCGCAAATGCTTGCAACAATTTGGAAAAGCAATTCTCTACACCTCACAGTCAGCAATTCTAACGTTTTTACTTTATGAAAATCTTTATAAGCATTTAAACAAACCTAACAACATGTTAACAAACATTCTAATTAGACCACCAGTCCTTTAAATGCATGCCCCGCCCCTTGTCCCTCCTCCTTTACTAACCGTTCCCTTAGGTGTAGATGATCGTCGTCGGTCGTTCGCGTCGACACATCAGCACAACGTCGGTATTTCGCATTCTTTTGCGAATCTTGCCTGCGAAATGCAGCAGAAAAGAAGTCCCTTAACTGCAATTGAATCTGGCGACAGCAGTAATTCGGACTATGAATCTGCTAGCAGCTCAATGATGGATCTCAATTGTTGCTACAGTAACCCGACTAACAGAAAGCTAATAACACCGGGTTCATCTTCTATAACACCGCTGCCCACAAGGGAATACGAAATGATGGGCAAGATATCGGCAGCTAAACACCGAAAAGCCGAAAACGCAAATTGTAAGTAGTTGGAGTGATGTGTGCTGTGCATGTTGTGTAGTCCGAAAACTGAAAAAAAAGATATAAAATTGGAACTCGTGTTATAACACAAATTTGAGAAATTGCTCAATTTGTTGTTGTTGATGGTTTTATTGTCGGCACTTAGTATATCAACTCACTTCTATTAAAACTAAAGAATATATCCATTGGTTGATTTGGATACTACCTCATTATTTTTTAGACAACGGACCATTACCTGGTCTTCTACCTAACCACAAGGGTTCAGTTTTACTATTCTTGGATAGAGTTTATGGTATTGACCATCAGGATATGTTATTCCATTTCTTGGAGTCGAGTTTCCTTCCAGACTTACGTGCAGCTACCATGATGGATTCGGTTAGTTGTTAACGATTAGAGCAAAAAGCAATGCCCAAGACAGGAATCGAACCTGTGTCGCCACGGCCACAACGTGGAGTACTAACCACTATACTACTTGGGCCGATAGCTTGGCACCGTGTGCTTGATTGCATAGGTCAAAACTATGATAAGCAGACGAAATTATTTTAGCATATTACAAAAACAATACAAAATGTTTGTCAATAATATTAATTCCATTTTTTTACAGCCACGAGCCCTTGAATCGGATACAGCTTTAGCATTAAACCGTTATCTCTGTAATGCAGTTCTACCTCTTCTTACTAACCATTCTCATTACTTTGCCGATGCGGAACACCAGTCAGCTCTGTTAGATGCAACACTTCATACTGTAAGTTAGAATCCTAGCTGATATAGTCGCCGGACAAACTATATGCAATTTAAAGGTCTGAGTGCTCAACTTGAAACGCCGAAAATAGTTCTCTTCACTAATATAAATTTATTGTTAAGGAAATATAAGTCAGATGTGGTGTTGTACATTGCATCATTGACTAGTCCGCGTTTTCGATCGACAATACTCGGCCGCGCTCCAATACATTTGCAGTTCCTACCGTATACCCTTGCATATGACTTGGCCGCCTATAGATACATATATATTTGGCATTTTTGTTTTATAAAATAGATATTATCTAGCATTAAATCAAATGTATGTAAGAATGGATATGCTATATATTTACATTATATATTTGTAATTACAGGTGTATCGGATGAACCGTCTTAAATCCTTGACTAAGAACCAACGGGAGGCTGTTTCTGACTTCTTAGTTGCTATAACAAGAGAGTTACCTCCAGGAATGCTTATTAAATTATTAAGAAAAGTTATAATAGACATACAACAAATAAGTGATATGACAGTTCTTGTACCACTAAGGGTGAGTAGGAAGGCAGAAAATACATTATGAATAATTAGAAACAAAACTGTAATCATAATTCGTCATCTATAGAGTATTGAAATATAATTGAACCTTTTCTAACTTTAATAGAAGGATATAGTCAGTGCCAAGAGTAATGATGTAGTGTATAATATACGCAAGTAACAATCCATTGTTAGTCTCGGCACTGACTAAAATAGAAAGCTCTTTTTCTCTCTTGAAGGTTTTATAATGGAAACACCAAAATCAACGGTTTACGGGAGTGAGGAAGTTTCCGGAAATCTAAAAACGCCACCCAGATTTCGGGGCATCCCTGCCCGAAGCCTAAATTTAGACTTAATTGTTCTTTTTCAGTTAATCACCCTTCACTACGAACGTTGTGGCAAGTATTACGGTAACGGTAACCAGTACGGAGTGGCCACAGAAACAGAGAAACGTCTCTCTATGTTGCTATTCTATGCTATTTTTGATTCTCTCGGAAGCAGACCTTATGATCCAGAATTGTTCGGAAAGGTCAGAATAATTAAAACAATAACAAACTAACAATATTATAAAGTTAATAACTAATAAATCAATCAATTAATCAAAATTTATTCAGAATCGTGAGATCACATTGAGATATATATATCTCGATGAATAAGCTAATTTCTTCCATTTCTTTGGATCGTTTCTGGCTAGAGTCATTCATTTTACACCAATTTCTCCAGAATTTTCGGCAATTTAATACAATCTAATTCACCTAATCAACTAGTATTTTGTATATAATATTCTTTATATAGGCTTTACCTTGCATGACGGCAATTGGTTCGGCTATATCACCCGACTACACTCTAACTTCTAGCAGTGAGGATGCCAAGAAACTAAAGGTATATTGTTGTTAAAAAGTAAAGACGCTTTGTTTTCTGCTATATTTATGAGAAACTTTCATATTTCGGAAATTTTCAAGGGAAATGTGTTGCTGAATATGAATTGAATTTTTTTATACGGCGTCTATATTTTGAATTCGGCTAAATTATTGTGGGAAGTCAATAAAGAAAGGACCTAGACGACCGTTTGAAACTAAAAACACAAAATGAGAATTAATATTTCTTTTTTTTAATAATTAGGAATAATAAATAATTATTCAGTAATAATAACCAATTTAGGAAAATGAGGATGACGGTGCGTGGATTCCCAAAACAGTTGATGTTTCAAACAGTGAACTTAGCAGAGATATGATTAATATGACAGAACAATTCGCAGAACATTTCCATGATTCATGGGCATCAAGAAAGGTATAGTCGACGGACGGATGTCATGCTATTAAAGGACTTCGAAATCTCCTAGTCCTTTAAGAGTTTAAAATGCAGTAAAAATTCCAAATTCCAAACCCAAAACAAACAAAATTTATTAACAATCGCTATTGTTTTGTTTCCACAATTTAGCTTATTATGTCTGGATCAGATTTACAAAAGAAAACAGAAAGAAAAATAAAAAAACAAGAGGATAAATCGCCTTTTAAAAATTTTGCTTTTGTACGCAATACGGGCACGGTGATTAAGTCTGTCACAGTAAATTACACGTTCAAACTTGAAGACCGGCCGTCAAC
>JAQGAV010002560.1:0-15168 GCA_034691345.1 Phasmarhabditis papillosa
ACCGTGATCCATGGTTTGGCCTCCGCAACGAGCTTCTTCCACAATCATCGGGTGCAAGGCCAGGAAACAGACTTCCTCTGAGGGACAAATTGTAAGCGCAAAAGGCAGTGTTTGCCCCGAACACATATATAGATTGTTACTATTGATTTTAATGTGCAGAGCTATATAGGTGTATGGAAGTTCCAAACATTTAACTTATAAATTTAAATATATAAGAGTTAATTTTATAAAATAAGCTCACTTTGATATGGGCTGATTTCCAATAAGAAACTCTGCCTCATCCAAATGGGCTAAATCATCCACTGGAGGCGTTATAAGGTCTAATTTCTGGGCAATTTCATAGATTGGATTGCTAGATCCATTGATGAACTGAGCACCCATTTGAAGGTAACCACCGTCTAAAAAGAGGGCATCATGCTACGTATTCTGGTTAAAACATAACATTTTATGAATCCAAAAAGACACACACTGCATGTTTTTGTTAGTAACATTATTAGAACACAAGCTTAAACAAAAAAAGATCGTCATGTCTTTACTCACGATACGGAATAGGATGAATTCGGCCTCCAATCCTGTCGGATCCTTCAATTACAAGGAAATCGTTGTACCCAAGTTCAGTGAGCCTTTTAGCAGCGGCCAGGCCAGCCATACCGGCACCAATTATGGCGATAGAAGGCATTCTGGAACTTATTGTTATTATATAAAAAGAGAATTTGAATATTTAAATTAACGGATGATTTATGATATTTTAATTCATAAAGGATTTTCAGAAGAAAATATTTAAACAATCATATAAACTTGTAAACCAACTATAGTGAGAGCCAAAATCTCGTTAAAACTAGATAGGAAAAACTTCCAAAAGCGGACATTTACGAAATATTCACTAGGACGCATGCAAAACTCCATTATTACTCTTGGCACTGACTATACATATCAAAACGTCAAATATTCGATTATTAAATAAAGTGCATTTTATTAACAATTTGCGTGAACTGCGGGTTTTGTTTGAAATTCGGCTTACTCTTTTCAATTGATAGCGAGTGATGCAACAATTATAATAAGAAAGCTTTCAAAAGTGCATTTTCAATCAAATTTGAAATGCGTCGACTAAACTGAATGAATGAATTGAACTCTGACTCATATTGCATTTAGTTTAAACTAAAACAACTCACTAAAAGGCATTTTTAATTTAAATAAGAAAGAAAATAAGTAAATTTGTTGAATTCGACGTGCAAAAAGGACTTTAAATGATTGTGACTTCTTTTATCGATAGTCTAACTGATAAAACAGCAAAATCGACCGTTTCTAAGCCTTTGTTCCTTATTGCGACAGAAAATGATAAATTGTGGTTTTTTAGGAGACCGAAAAGATTGAACTATAGACGAAGTTGATAAACTTTGTTGAAAAGATGACTTCTAGATTATATATATTTTTTACCAGAGGGCCTTGCCAACCTTATATGGGTTAAGCCGGCATTTTGGTGCTCCGTTTTGTTAACTTTACGTTTGTGATTTGAACTTATAGTGGTGAGAGTTGAAGACGATAGAGTAGAATAATGTTTATAGTATAGTCAGATTCAAAAGTAATGAGGTCGTGTATTTCGTTATTTTTAACACTGCGCCTGCTGGCTTACGCGATATCAACATATTGGAAAATTGCTTTCGCTCTGCCTTACTCAGACAAAATATTGCAACTTTCCTGCGACCCCAATTTTATTAACACGGCCGTATTACTTTTGAATTCAACTACATCTTTGTATCGCTTTATATGCACTTTGGAGGCTGGGATCTTTCATGGTTCTATTGATTGGGACTGAGAGGTTCTGTGCGCGAGCGACTGCTGCGAATTTGTTGGCTGAGGATCTCTGGGAATTGTACTTTTTCCATTATGTTTGTGAGCTTAACTACAGCGGTTACTTCGTTCTACAACTCCTCCCAACCATGTAGATCTGCCAATGCCTGCCTGAAAAAGAAAAACCCGAGGCTCTCTTGCCTCGTGTACTCTAGTTCCTATTTGGATTCTATACATTGGTCTTCCTTACTCCTTCCTATTTATTATTTTCATGAATACGCAAACATCATTTTTTAATCAAAACTTTATTTAACATATTGGGCGCAAAACCCGTGATCAATATCGTTTTTACAGCTGTTGTTAACTGGATGCTCCCGCTTGCAGGTGTCCGCTGATTTTCTGTTGATTCGGATCCACTTCCTTCTGAATAGCAGGGCCCATATTCTTCTGGATCTGATTTTTAGCAGAATCTCCATCTTTTTGAGTCTCTTGATGGGCAGGATCTCGAGCATATGGCTGCATCACGGTATCCGCGTCCGTGAAAAGAGAGGTAACGGGAACCTCGACCACGGCCACGTCCACGGAATGTGCTTCTTTCTGCCGACCACTTTGACGACTGGAGTATATATTTTAGTTGGGGGGGGGGGGGTACGTATATTTATTTTACTATCCTCAAAGGCCAAATGCAGGATTGCCGTTGCACCATTTCCAACATCTTCGAGGCCTCGTTGGTTGCAGCGGAGTTGGCTGAGTGGGAAAGACTGGGAGATTTTCTGTATGATCTTCCTTCGATATGAATGGTTAACTGACCCATTTAACAACTCTTAAAATACGCAGAATGCAGGGCTTTTTAGTCTTGAATTACGCTATAAAACATAAAATGATTACTAAGTTTTACGTTTCGTATCGAACAATATTACCTTGCGATTCAACGATGTATAGGATAATGCCAGATTAGTTTCTTTGCTACGAATCGCAACAGTTTAGTAGTATTGCTGAATTACCCATTTCTTGTCCCACTGACAGAAACAGTAAAACATTTTGTATGTAATGTTTTAAAGTATTTTATTTTTTGTATCACTCGTATCAAAATAATTGTAGATTTCTTTGAGGCAGGGCTTCGGCCATTCATTCCGGAATCCTCTGAGGATAGACTGACGGCTCCTTTCTGACATTCAGTCTTCGGGGCACGAAACATGGACAAATGAGCTGCTGGTTTCCCAAGCCTTCTGCAGCTATGGGGAGTCGTATCCACAGCCTTAGATCCTTACGGATTTAGAGACCGCTACTCTAATCACTATGATAAAGGACCCCTCAACTTGTCAACTTGCTTAAAAGCAATGAATTCAGATATTAAATAAAGTGAGATTTCTTTGCTTGTGAAAGCCCTTATTACCTCAAGTAAACATCATTTCATGAGTTATCTTGGATATTTGATTGATTGTTAGAATCTAGAAATTAGCGGAAAGATATGAAAACAACTGTTATATTGTTCATGTAAAGTCCTGTTTCATACGATTGGCGGTGTTGCAAAATTTGCCTTCAAATTCGCTGGAAAATGCCTTCCCACTCTTCGGGCGAGAGAACTTTTGAAGGCAAATTTACAACACCGCGCATCGTATGAGGCCGGTGTAATGTAGTTTACGTTTTGAAACAGACTATATGAATCAACTGTTTCCATTGTTTGCTACTATTACTTTATTTAATTGAACGAGAATAATCTCCGTATTATTTCAAAATTAGTTTGCATTCTGCAACAATTAATCCGTATATGTTTACGGTTGCACTTAATCCGTATTGCGCAGGGACATAGCTCCGACACTATATTTGGCCGTTTTTTTATATTCAGAGCGTTATATTCAAATTGGCTTCAACATATAATAGTCCACAACAAAAATAAGACTGCAGTGCGCGGTGTTGTGTAAGGTTTCGAAAATCATTCGTTCTGTGGCAGAATATAAAAACCATTATATTGTTCGATGGGCAATTTTGTGTTTAATTTCAGAAAAAATTATTATTGTGCATAAAATAGTTATATTCATTAATATAAATTAATTGTTTCAGAAAAATAATTTAGATGTGGTGTTGTACATTTCATCTTTGACTTGTCAGCGTTTTCGCCCTCCATTGCTCGGCCGCGCTCCAATACAATTTGCAGTTAATAAAGTGTACCCTTGCATACAACTTTACCGCCGACTATAAACATCATTATTTCAGATAAGATGCGAACGGTGCAAATACTTTTGCTGCTTTATGGGGCTGGTGTTACAGAAGAACAGCTAAATTGCTCGATTAGCCCTCTATCCAAAGTTAATACGGTGACTTTCTTAAATGAGCAATATCACAGTTAGGTTGAAATAATTTACAATATTTACTCATTCTCGTCTGTTTCGCGAACGAACTGTAAAGTGAAAAGCCGAAAATATCAGATTCCCTATACTTATTTATTTATAGGAAAGTAACAACTGTTCAACTAAACAACAACAAATCGATGCATCCTTAGAAGTAGCATGTTGGAAGACTCAACTAAATATACTGAACAGGTTCTTTTTTATTTATATTCGACCAGTAAAGTTTTTGTACCCGGCCCGGACGGGCCATGAGGGTTAAAGATCAACAAAGAATATTAATTTTTTTTAAATCGCTCTTTTTATAAAAAAATTAGCAACTAGAAAGTATTCCTGATTGATATATGTAGGTAGTACTGCATAGACTGTCTTTTCGCTCGTCCATTACAATAAAGTTCATTCAAATCTAAAAGTTGATTGCTTTTTCACCCACACATTGGGCCCGCCCAGAGCCCGCCCGAGCCGTCTACTTTCTCCAGGGACCGGACTCTGCCCGGCCCGCTGGATGGTCTGATATATTACCATTTGCATGGCCAGCCCCTCTGGCGACTGCGGATAGTTTATATACTAAGTTTAATCAACGCGATGGGGGCGTAGGCCCCGAAAGATTAGTCATCATCTTGATCAATAGGCGATAAAAATCATCAGTTTTTGGAATGTTCATAGCATTGGGAAACCACAAAAACATATGTTGTTCATGGTAAAATTTGCAATGAAAATCAAAGAATTAATGAAAATAACTAACAAATGAGTGTTAAACCATAACAATGACATTCAAAGTTTCTCAATATAAAGGGTTTCATCGCCTAGAAATTTTACAGTGGTCTTACTTTTCTAATTGCTCGCTTGCTTATTGCGTAAACCTACTCGATAGCGTGCTTCAAACAATTGTCCCTCTGTTTGGAATCAGCCCTTCCGAATTCGATGGAGACTTCAGGTGTGGGAACGGTCAATTTTGCCAAACCTCGGTTTGCCCCTGCGAGACCCTAGCTTGAAGACTGACTTCAGATACCTTGTTGTGTCGGCCTCAAGTTTTGCTAGTTTCGAAAACTCAGCTTACCTCAAAGACATCTATTAAGTGGCTTCAAATATAGTCAGCGCCAAGAGTAATAATGGAGTGTAAAGAATTCAACGCTCGTCTAAGCCTTCTTTGCGAGCACCGCGCCAGCATACGGCGGATACTCTCCATTCAATATTGTACTTTGCAAGTACGCGCGTGTAATTTGCCGGCAGGTGCGGAGTTATAAATCCAAAAAATACGCAACTGACACCCCATTATTACTTTCGGCGTTGACTATATCCATCAACGCCAGATCTCTTCTTCCTATAAAAACTTCCTGTTCCGCATCCTTAGTGGTTTCTGTTTTCTATCAGTGCTTCGTGAGTTACTTATCAAAACTGTCTATTCGCCTGTCGCGTTAAAACCCTTTGCCAAAAGTGGGGAATTCCCATAAACTACGCAAAAATATAGATAACCGTTACTATCTAATCAGGGTTAAGTGAATTTCAAAGACAGCAGAGGGGTTATCGAGTGGTGCGAGGTTAACATAACGACAAACACATTTACGGTTTACTAATAAAGGGATTGAACTATACTTTTTCCTTAATTAAGCTATTTTATAGTAAAGTATAGTATAGTAAAATATAATAATTAATTAATTAAGTATATAGATATATAGGTTAATTAAGCTCACACTTAACTCTAGCGCATTGTGACTTGCATTCAAAAGCTTTTAACAGCTATGAACCGCCTGATTGGAGAAATAAAGTATATCTCGAGTATTGCATTAACTATAACAAGAAACTAATGCTATAATATATAGTCTATCTCAAGAGCTAGGTTTCCAGCGCGGTATCACGAGCGGGGCGCCGTGTTATAAAAAATGAATGGACTTTTGGAGAAAACGCACTACGTCGACCGATTTTACATTCATTTTATATAACACTGCGCCCCACTGGTCATACCACGTTGGAAACCTAGGTCTTGAGATAGACTATACTTGAAATTAATCTAGACGGCAATGTGAGGTTTTGCACATCTATTTGCGGAACTTATCAACTAAAGCGTAAGGCAAGCCTGTCGAATGGGTGCCGGTCCCTAGTTATATCCGCGTAAGGCAATGAAATAGCGAAATCGCAATACATTGAACTGCTAAACTCCGAATTGATTGAGGTTACGGAATCGTGTCTTGGTAGCAATTCATACTACTTACATAGTTCCGGAATAAATGGCTGGAATCTGACACTCCCCAAACGCGCTGGGTAAAAAGTTTCTCAATAATAGAGCGCAAAAATACACATATAATAGTCTATAACAAACAAAAGACCTCAGAGCGCAGTGGTATCTTTTTCTGGACATGATACAAAATAAGACTAGTAGAATAATAATACTACTACCATCTCTCACAGCAGTCTTTTTTTGTTATGGACTAAACAAGGAATACGAAGTATTTCTCATGCTGCTATTGGTCGTTTTCAACTAATGGTAAGAAGTTTATGCTGTACTGTACATTCTTCTGTACTTGAAATTGCTTTGACGGTAGGGAGTGGGCAGATAAGACCCGTGGCGCCTTCAGGTGGCGTCTCAATACTAAACCTTCACATCACGAGTAACCGGGGACCGCGATCATAAGGTTTGGTGTGGTAGTAAATGAGAAAAGTAGTCACGAGGGTTGGGTTGTAGGTACGTGAACTTGCGTTTAGATAACTGTTTTTATCTAATTTTGGATCAATTGTTAGTTATGAGAGTTCAAGTAATGTTGGGGACGTATTGCAGGTAAACGTAGGAAAGGAATTGTCACCAGGGAGTGATATCGTTGTGGCTTATTTCCTCAATCACTTGTATCCAATAATAGTGGATTTCTTCGAGACAGGGGTTTCGGCCATTCGTTCCAGAATGCGAGGCATAGGCCCCTTTTGTTAGGGTGTACTTAATTAGAATATAGGAGATATAGTAGTTTTGTTGTATTTGTAGTATGTTGTAGTGGGGTTTTCTCACTTCAGCGCATGACCGGGCCGTAGCTGTGTAAAACTAAGTTGAGCAGGTTTAATTGGATCTTGTGACGATTAGGATTGGTATTATAATCTAACATAATTGGAAATTTATTAACTCGCAGGGCATTCTCACCAAAAAAAAAAACAAAAAAACTAAATGGGTTTGACAAATCATCTACTTTTTTCAGTGAAATCCGGGGTCACTGTCAAAGTTGAATTTTGGATTCAAGAAATCACCTCCATTGATGAGATGAGCAACGATTTCGAGATGGAAATGTACATAAACGAAATGTGGCTCGACCCGAAGCTAGATTTCAGCAATTTAGCCACTTGTAAAGAAAATATGACATTAGACCAAGCGGTAATGTCCAGGTATGTATGCCTTTCCAAAGAAAGTCTTAACGTAGTCCCATGTGGTCTAGTGGTTAGGATTCGTGGTTTTCACCCACGCGGCCCGGGTTCGATTCCCGGCATGGGAATAATGTTTTGCAATTTTGTTCTGCAATGTAGATGTTACTATTGGAAGGTTTTCAGAATATGGACTCCAAACAGCTGCTTTGTAAACTCAAAATTGGCCGAAATACACGATTCACCTTTTACCAATGTGTTCTTAACACTCTTTTCAAATGGGACAGTATGGGTAAATTATGTAAGTATATAAATTTACTTTAAACACAAATTATAATATGTATAAACATCAAGAAGGTTCCATGGACCTTTTTACTAGCGCATTATATAGTCAGCGCCAAAAGTAATGATGGAGTGTAATGAATTCAAGGCTCGTCTAGTCCCATTTGCGTCAACCGCTCTAGCATCTTGCGGCTACCCCTCCGGTCAATATTGTACCTTGCAAGTACGCCTGTTCAATTTCCCTCTCGGCGCCGACTATATGTAACATGTTCGTTTCAGAGAGTTCGCGTCAAAGGACCATGTTCAATGGATTTGGCAGATTTCCCGATGGATCGGCAGTCCTGCAGGCTGAGTTACCAGAGGTATCTCTTTAACTAGAGAAGGCCATTTCATTGATTTTATGCATTAACAAAAACGGTGACATTGGGGTACTTTCAGTTTTTCCTACAACAACGCGGAAGTTCGTATGAGATGGAACACGCGTAGAGTTCCTGTCTTTACTCTTGGACCAGCTAACATACCGGACTTTTATCTGATGGACATTACACCAGCCGTAATACAAAGAGTAAGTGCGGGCCCCAGACGGCTTATACTGAAAATTTTGCTATCAGGGCCGTAAAAAATCCAGCCCAGGGTGGGAAGGCAATACTTTGTTTCTGGTTTATAAGTAATATAAAAATATTTCTGAATTGAAAAGGAAAGACACAGATAGTCATATAGTAACTTAACGTAAACTGCGAACTTGGATTTTGTAGTCGTTAAACTTGATGATATGAATTGCAGGACTATCCAGCCGGTGCATGGGACGAACTAGTGGTGACGTTTGTTTTTGAACGACGGTACATGTGGTACTTCCTGCAAGCCTATTTACCAACGTATTTTACAATATTTATTAGGTGGGTCAAATATATGCCGAGGGCTGTTAATTTATCAACTAGGCAGCGCAACAGCTTCCATATAATAAATAGCTTGAAAATAGATACTCAACACATGTATGGTCCTATTCAAGAGTAATAATGAAGCATTAAGAAACCTGCATTTTTTGAGCCCCATTTGCCAGAGTAGGAAAAAGGCCCATTGTCAAAATTATTCGGCCCATCCAAGCATGCCAGCCGATGGCGCTTTCTCACAGTTCGAAAGTTACTTGCGATATTATCGTTTGCATTTTTTCTGTAGGCGCGGTGTTAAAAATCTTATAAATACGCAAATAACACTCAATAATTACTCTTGAATCAGACTATGTGTAATTTTCAACATAATGAAAGATTTCAGTTGGGTAGCCTTTTCACTCGGCCCTCAAACCATCTCGCCGAGAACAATGATTGGCGTTAATGCACTTCTATCTATGATCTTTCACTTTGGAAATATAATGAGGAATCTACCAAGAGTATCTTATATCAAAGCAATTGGTGAGCGACAAACATTCGGAATATTATTAGAATCGTCAAACTCAATACAAACGATACAAACAGTTTACAAATTTTCAACTACTTATAATCTGCATCATAAGTTGTTCCAGCGCAGCAGAGGTGGTTATCCGGCCGGCCCGGCCCGTCCCGGCATGAGTTTCGAAATTTCAGGTCGGGTTAGGCCGGGCCGGTAACCAGCTTTATGTTCACCCAGAGGGGGTTATCCGGCCGGCCCAGCCCGTCCCGGCATGAGTTTCCAAATTTCAGGTCGGGCCGTGGCGGGCCGGTAAACAGCTCTGCCGCGCAGTATGCTGTAGAGAGGCCGTATTAGATTGATGTAAAGGCTCCCAATTCACCGAGTTTAGGTTCACTTATATCTAAGGCCGCTGTTTTTTAGGATAGTACACTGGAAACTTAGCTCTTCGTATAAAATATACTCAAACTTACCTTTTTTTAAACTTTCAAGGTTAAATTTCAGAATGTTCCGCTCTTTTGCTTCTGAAATAGTTTAAAAAAGTTGTTCAGTAAAGACCGAAAAGTTCTATTTTATTGCAGATGTATGGATGTTGAGTTCGATGACGTTTGTCTTCTTTTCTCTTATTGAATTGGCAATTGTGGGAATGGAAGAACGTAAAAAGGTCGGATAAATCTAGAAAATAGAAATGGAAGTCGGGGAAACTTATGAACCTCCTATAGTCTGTAAAGATATCAGTCTGGATGGTATCGGATAAGAAAGTACCAAACGCCCTGTTGCCGTAGTATAGAAACGCCCGGGTGGGTGCCCGGGCAGTTTTTGGCTGCCCGAGCAGCTGTGAATTGTTACCCGGGCAGGCTAAAAACTGCCCGGGCCCCCACCCAGGGTTTTCTATACTACGGCGACTGGTTGCTGTGCTGCATAGATCAATAACTACTTTCAGAATTCATCCGCCATCGTTGCCAAAATTGATGGTATTGCGCAACTAGCATTTCCAGCAGTCTTCAGTGTATTCAATGTGAGTTATCTAGTATTACAAGCCAGAATCAAACGTTTGAAATAATGAATTTGTAAGTCCTATATACTGGAATAAAAATATTTAGTGATACTTGATTTTAAGTAAATAAGTGTTTCTATTTTTACAGATTGCTTACTGGGCTCGCTACGGCATCAAGGTGTTCGGTTAAAGACCAACTCATTGGACTCTTTTTCAATTCTTTAGGTCTCATATTCGACTCATATTCAATTCAATGCGGGAAGAGAGCATATTCGAGATTATGTTAAAACAATGTATAACATTAAACTATATATTTACTTCCTAATAAGTGCATAACATCACAATAATCTCTAGTGAAAACCGGTTAAAAGACTTCGAATAATGTATTATAACCTATATTTACAAAAATATATACATAGAATTTGGTTCAATCGATGAAAGTTGTTAAAAATGAACGGCCAGTAGCTTAGGGGTGTTCAGAAATTTTGTAGTAGAAATAATTTGGATTATCGATGAACTCGTACAACTTTCCAGGAAAGTACTAGATTAACTTAACCGTTGCAAATGTTAACATAATATTTTCTCTAAATTGTGGTAAATACATTCAAACTGTGCATAACGTAGTGCTGATAAATTTGATTAGTTCAGTTTTGTATAAAATATAATTTCGGGTATTTGGCCGTCTTCTACGCTCGTACCATTGTTGTTACCAGCTGCATAAGTGAACTGAAAATATGGAAATAATAAAAAACAATGATTTTTTAAATATATAAATTTGACCGGATCTTTAAAAGCAAAACAAAACAGAAGCAATATCTTACCTGGAAAGTTACCGTACCAGAAGTTGACTGATGCACAATTCGACGCAGTCCTTTAGTACCGTAATGCGTGTCAGGACCCTAAAAGAGGCCGTTATCGCGGAAGGTAACTGAACTTTGTGGTCATTAGTAAAATTCCATTTTATTTTTTTGAACAAGTTGTAAAAGTTGTTTTACCAACCTTCAAGAATGCGCTGGCTATATAGGTGACGTTTGCTGAAATCTCCACGGGATCCTTGAACATAACACGGAAAGTGCTTGAAGAGCCATCACAAATAAATGAAGTGTCATTCTGTGCTAGTACTTTACCCGTACCGCAGTGAAGAATCTAAAGCATTATCTTCACTCTATCTTCAAAGAAAACACTGCCCGGTTAGCTCAGTCGGTAGAGCACCAGACTCTTAATCTGGCTGTCGCGGGTTCGAGCCCCGCATCGGGCTAATATTTTGCAATTTTTCTACAAACCTGTATGATGGTACCGTATTCTTGAGGGCCAGAAGTGCCCCCGAAAAGTCCGAACCCAGCAACATAAATCTTCTTGTCAACAGTAAATCTATAAATATATGCGATTATTTATTGTTATAAAATTATTCATTACTTTATTCTATCTGGCACTCCACTGTAACCCCATCGAACCTCGTAGCGCTGGAATCGAGCAACCACCAATTCCTTGCCGGTTATTGCACAACGAGGTCTAAAAAGAAAAACTCATGATATATAAACAAGTTCACAATGTGACAGTATCTGTGGCCGTAGTATAGAAACGCACGGGTGGGTGCTCGGGCCGTTTTTAGCCTGCTCGGGCAACCAAAAACTTCCCGGGCATCCACCCGGGCGTTTCTACACTACGGCCACTGGCATTCTTCAATTTGAAAGATATTCAAAATTAGAAATTCAAGAAGTTATTGGTAGTTGAAACCTACCGACAACTAAACGGTATGTCCGGTTTAGGGGTGGCCGTGTGATAGAGGAATAGGTCGACGACTTCTCTATCTGAGAGAAGTCCAGATTGAGCTGAAATGAAATGAAATAAATTTGCTTCAAATGGAGCTCTCTCACGGCTGAAAACACGGCTCACGTTCCTACAGAACATCAAACTAGATAAATTTGATATAGTAATCGAATAATAAACATTCTATTCTATAGTCGTCCGGTTTAAAACCTTAACTGCACGAGCCGTTTATAGTCCACGTGCCGCAATGACGGACTTCCCCTTCAAAAGTACAATTTTAATCGGAAAAAGTTGCTTTTTCCCTTATGAAGCCCGTTATAGCGAGACGTTAACTACAAACGGTGCGTGCAGTTTAGGTATTATAACTGAAATATATACATAGTTATAAATAAAACAATAATAGTCTAGGTAGATTTCTCAAAGCGGTTGAGAATAATATCAGCTTTCTCATTATAACTAATTCTAAACTCAAAAATCTGATATTATTCTCCCCGGGTTTGAGAAATCAACATATACTGTTGTCCTTATATGGGAATATTTACAGTTTTTGTGTTGTGGGGTTAGCAAACTTCATATTATCGACTGTTTCACAATTTATGCTTTAACTACCTGCAGTCTGTGCAAACTCTTCCACAGTCATCAACGGGAACCTAATCAACTGCAGTGCGTGACCAAGAACGATTCTTTTTGCTTCTGTTGTAGTTTCAAGATCTTGTCGAAGACACTCTTCTTTTGACCAACGAATAACCGCCTGAAAGTAGGATCATCAGATGTGGTCGTCTGTTATGTGTTATTCATGGATGAGATCGTTTCTATACTACGGCCACTGGGCAGCTGCATTCGAGCTTTCGAGTTTGCGCATGATAAACATTCCGTAATATTGTTAGAATGAACAAATTTAAACATCTGTAACCCTCTGTAAACCTACTCATAATTTGTATTAGTCTTATCTCTATGCAACCACACTGCTCTATTTTACTAATTCATTGAAACTAATCATTTCCCAGCCTCCTTGGAGCGTTCAGGTTCTCGAGATGTATATTTTCTGGGTCCCGGGGTTTCTCCCAAGTACTTTTAATATGCTCCACTAGCTTTTATCAATTCACTATATTTTCTTCCTACTAACGAACTGGTTTCTTCTAACTAAAATGGCCCAACTAACAAAATCCGCTATCAAACTAATGATGTGTCGTCCATCTCATTATTCGGTAGGAATATAAACTTGCTATTCAGAGAAACTAACTTAAAATGTATACTTTTAAAACAAAAAGAACGAAAAACTATGTTTTTACAAGAACCATGTAGTCAGATTCAAAAGCAATAAGACCGTGTATGCTGCGAATTTCTTTATTTCTAACACTGCGCCTGCTGGAATTTTACTCGCGCGGTATCAGCAACACTGGGATAAACTTAAGTTTTGGGGTCAGGGGTGGCCCCGGGGTGTGTTGGCTTACGGCCAGCATATTTTTCTATATATATTAAAAAGTGTGTTATCTTTACTTCAAAACACCAGGTTGAAGCTGATTGCATTAGGAATCGTAAATCAGCATTAACTTTCATAACATAAAACAAAATTTCAGGTTGAATACAGTATAAACCCTTGGATGAATGTCGCGAACCAGGCTGATAACAGTCTTGCTATGAAGCAATGGAATACCTTGAAGGATACTATTACTAAATGCGGAGCTCAAGTAGCCGTTATGGAATCTGAGGCAAGCTTGTGGGGGAAAAGTATGCTCCAGCGTTAATCGGGACTCCCAGAATACAGAACAGTTAAAAAGTGACAATGGAGTGATTTTGAAGGAAGATCTGTAAAAACGGATCTATTTTGTGCTTTTAAATTTTTTGTCCCCCCTAAATTTGTCTTAAAAAAATGCAAGAATTATAAAGATAAATTGACCGGAACTCAATTGAGTAGCTAACTAACTTATTTCGAATAAAAAACTTATCGTTTTTCAGAAGGCTCACAACTATCCGGATATTGTTTTCACTGCAAATGCCGCAGTTGTGCGCGGACAGACGGCATATCTCTCTAATTTTAGATTCAAGGAACGCAAGGGAGAATACATTTTCTATGGTAAGAAGATGAATGACATTGTAAATACATTGACTTTACCAATAGATATTGGGTTCTAGCGCTGCCGTGTTATATATTGGAAAATCGGTGGATTTGGAGTTTTTTATTCACATTTATTTTTAACACCGCTTTGTCCCAGGATATTGGCTGGAAATCAAATTAATGATACAGACTATAGTTACGATAGTTTACAAAGTATCGCTTTAAGGTAACTGGTTCCGCGAAAATGGCTACTACACCTCGTTCAATGAGACGATCACCCATGAAGGTTAGTTGTAAGGATCGATTCAAGGGAACCCAAAACAGTTATTAAAAAACAGTTAATTAAAGCAGTACAGTTCTGGATAAGTACAGCAGTACTTTAGCTTAATTTAAACTCAAAAATTGAGTTGCTCCTATCGCGAAGCAGAGAGGGTACGAACACCGAGCTTCTAGGTACTTCCAAGAAACAGTTTTCTTAAACATTAGATGTTAGCTAGTAGCAGTATGTTACAGGAACCGGTGATGCTTTGTGGGCTGGTAAAAACTACAGTACCATCTTTTCTGGAATTGGACCTCGCTCGGACGAAAATGCTATCTCCGACATTCAGAAGGTGTTGTCCACAGAAGAAGATCCAATTGAAGTGAAAGGAGTAAGACTTATTGATCCAAGGTATTAAAGAGAACATGAGCAAAGTAATATGCTTCAAACCCTGTGGCCGTAGTATAGAAACGCCCAGGTGGGTGCCCGGGCAGTTTTTGGCTACCCAAGCAGTTGAGAATTGTTGCCCGGGCAGGTTAAAAACTGCCCGGGCCCTCACCTAAGCGTTTCTGTACTACGGCCACTGATCACTGTAAGAAAGTTGTAAAAACGGAATTGTTTTTAATTATAATCAGTTTTTTTTTCCATACACTCTTTTTTATAGATTCTATCATTTGGACACATGCTTCTGCCCTCTTGCTGAAGATTTGGCCCTCTGGTACCCAAAAGCGTTTGATGAAAAGGCAAAACAGACATTCTCGCAGCATTTGGAATTGATTCCGGTGAGCTATAAGTTAGTTTATAGTTGTCAAAAGATAGGTATAGCCAGGCCATAAAATATATCCTAAATACGGTACTAGATAGGTATTATAGTCTGATTCAAAATGACGGGTATATATAAAATTTGTCACCCACCGGGTCAATTTAAAGTATTACC
>JAQGAV010002561.1:0-15166 GCA_034691345.1 Phasmarhabditis papillosa
CCCAATTATCCATTCTCTGTCCACTTTTCAGTCAAAAATGCGGCTGGTCGAGAATGACTGTTTCGACCCGCTGTGCCAGCGCATATAACCTTTTCGATCTCATGTGATTATTTGCCATACTGGTAATAAATAATAATGTAATGTAATGTTCGAGAAGTCTAGTTTCAACATATAGTCAGCGCCGAGAGTTATAATGGAGTTTCACTTGCGAATTTTTAGGATTGTTAACACCGTACCTGCAGGCAAATAGCACGCGCATACTTGCAAAGTAGAATATTGAACGGAGAGTATACTCTATAGCTGCCAGATGCTGGTTCGGTGCTCGCAAAAGGAGCTCAGACGAGCATTGAATTCTTTACACTCCATCATTACTCTTGGTGCTGACTACAGCAGACATTCTTTCAGCGAGCAAACATATTCTTCCAAATGGATTCCCTAATTACGCTACTGAATGAAGAATCTGTAAGGTAAGTAGATAAGAAACAAACTAAGCGAACCCGAATCCTGTAATTTCATAGTATGCAATTGAACCTTTTTAGATCTACTGGTGAATCAGGAATCTACATTTCAGAAGATTCGGTGGCAGCATTCAGGGATATTATGTTCTTCTTTCCTTCTAGTAGGTTTACAGCTGGGAATTTCACGGGGCGGCCCGGCCGGCCCGAGTAGGGGCCGAAATCTGAGCAGCATTAAACTCAGGGGTGGCAATGGGCCGACCAAGATCCAGTTCCGCTTTCTGACTTAAATTTTGTTATAATCACATTCTGAAGCCTTCAATATTGCCGTAGGCCAAGCGGTGTTATTCCTGAGTGGAAAGGGTGAAACATCTAGTTCTCTTCCACGGGGTTACTTTGGTCCACTGAGCACAAACCGCTTGCGTGGCGCTCCGCGTGCAATTTTGCCGCTGTAGGTTTACTGCAAGCATCAAAAGTTAACAATTGCACCATTGTTTTCAAATAATTGGTTTCGCGGGTTATGTTCGACGTTGATTTCTGTGCGGCAGAGCTGGTTATCCGGCCGGCCCGGCCTGATTTCCAAAATTTCAGGCCGGGCCGGCCGGGCCGGATTACATGTTAATTCGACTAACCGGGCCGGACCGGGCCGGGCCCGGTAACCAGCTCTACTGTGCGGGACCAATTTTTCCTAAGTGGACCAAATTGGCTATTTTGTAGCTTTGTGCTGCTTCGGAATTTTCAATCATGATTGTACTCAACCTGAATCTGATTGAAATATTCTTACTATTAGCACGAGTTTCTCAAACGGGTCTTCCCGTCTAGGGTTACGCATTTAAAAGGCCGGGCCGGGCCTAGATTTTTAAGAAGAAGGGCCCGTTTTTGGACACGGTGACGTCACTTTTGGAGACAAAACGACTGATTTGGAGGCATTTAATGATGGAGGCAATGTTGTTCATATCTGTCCGCGCCCATCCTGGCCAGCCCGGCCCAAGTTTTCAAAATGAACGAGTCCCGCCGGACCGGCTTGTGCGCATCCCTTGACCCCACCACGAAATTTTAAATGTTCCCGGAGTAGGCCCAGAAAGTTTTTGAGAAACCCGTTTTTGCAGATCGGCCTCGGTTCAGTCGGACCTAAAATTTTGATAAAAGAGCCAAACTTTTCCCACCTTTTACAATTAGGAGGGTGCATCTTGTGTCATTTGGGATTAATGCTGAAGTTTGCTCTCACTGCAGTCTAATCGCAAAAGCGTAGGTAAATAGATAAACGCGTAAAACATAACTCTTTACATGAAAGAAACATTTAAGATCGGAAGCTTTATAGAGGGAATTGATCAAACAGCAACTTGATATCCTAGAATGTATCAAGAAGCAGTGTTAGAATAAATGAAAGTACTTTTGAAGAAAACGATCTAAATTCGCCGAGTTTCCATTAATTTTTATCAAGTACCGCTGTTCATTAGGATCAGGGATGGGACAAAAAATTATTTTGTAAAAAAGATTTTTTGACCAAAACTTTACAAAATCAAAAAAAAATTCGGCCGGAAGTTCGAGAGCCTGTGTTTTCCAAGGCCGTTTTGGATACGAATCTAGAACATGTGTGAAACGGGCCCAATAGCCCAACTCTAATATTCGTGTAAAAAGTTGTCTCAAAAAAGTTTGCTGAGCAAAAATTTCCATCCCTGATTCAGGATACTGCTCTGGATGTCTAGCTCATGATCTAGACTATATTGTAACCTTGTAGATCAATCAGTTTGAAAAAAAAACAAGTATTTCCTACCCTCTAGTTTCAAAGTACATGGGAGTGGAATTTCATTAGAGGAGCGGCCTATTGTTAGAGTGAACTTTTGGAAAAGTGGAACTATTCTTTTTTAAATAATGATAAATTACGTCTAATTAGTAAACTATCCCAATGTGAAAGTAAGTTGCGCTTTTACAACTTAGTGGTACAGTAAGCCTAAAACTATATATTTCAGTGCAAACCGAGGTCGACTTCGTAAATCACACTCGGGAATATCTGAACCAACGAGTTTTTCCGATTCTGAATGAGAAATTGGCCACGCTGGCTGTGGAACGTCCTGATGATCCCATTGTAAGTACATCATAACATTTTTTGTGAAATAGCAACCCAACGAGGCTGAAGTTAAGTAAAAACTATAGAAACATATGTAGTCTCTGAGCGTTAATATGAAGGGTTGCTAAATATACTCCTCCTCAATACGTGAACCCGGACATTGACCGGCAAAATATCATTTTGTACCGGCTTCAGAGCAAAGTCAAATTGTGAACTCTTGATGCTCATACCCTGGCTTATATTGTTAAGGAATTCATGTAATTTATATAACATTGGAAAGATCATAGCTTAATCTGTGCAACTGAGTTTTTTCGAATGATTCGGTTAAAGCTTTCCAGAGAAAAATGAATTTTAATTTAAAAATGAGAGCACAGTCCTTTAACACCACTGCCTCCGTAGGCGAGCCGTGGCTTCCAGCCGCTGTTATATACGGTGACTCCGGTTCTTTGCGCTAAATGATCATGGATTCGGTCATTTTCCGAACAAATATGTAGCTAGTTTTTTGCAATCTTACTTCCTCAACTTTCCCAGATGCCAACTTTCTGTTTCAGAAATGGTTGGCCGAAAATCTAAGGAAGTGAAGAAGCCAATCATCCGTACTTCTATAACAAACAATAAACAATAATACTTTAAAATGATATTTTATGTTTCTTAAATATATAAATGCTACAATAAATGGGCAAATATGCATAAGGGTAACCAGCAAGAGTAGAGGACAATGTATTGGTCCTGATAATGGCCAGAGGGTTAATGGGCATCACAAATATATAGTAAGTAGGTAGGGCGGAGTCCTTGAAGAGCTGGATTCTTAACTTTAATGAAGTTTTTTAGAAAAATTGTTGCTGAAGGTGAATTGAAGTAACTTATTGTTAGAATAACAGTTAAAACCGTGAAAGGTATAACATGCTTCTTTTAGCCTAGGTAGAACCAAAAATCGATGCAAAGTTTAGACCTCTCCGGTTACGGTACTTTGTAACACAACGTGAAAAACAGCTCTTGTGAAGGGTAAGGGAAGAATCTGATTATAGAAACTAATATTGTTACAAAATTTAAATAAAAAACAATTCAAAAAGTGAACCGGTAAAAATGAAAAGTTAGGCATAATCTGGCACAATTGAATACAGAATTCGTCATATCAACAGTAGTTATATGCTTTTTGAAGAAAATAAAGATACTTTGATTTGAAAATGCAAACTTTTTAACAAATTTTTTTATATAGGGTTAAATTACAAATAATTCCGCCCTAGTAAGGTTCCATGACGATTCTTACGAATAGAGAGGCACTTTGGTCCATCACGTGTTGATATCCCGTGTTCAAGCGAATTTGGGAATAGCCTAAATAAAGTAGTGCCTGGGTTACTGTAATTTTGGTAAATGTGTTTTCGTTGCGGGACATTTAAAGGTCTTTTTATAGAGGATTATTCGCGTTTCAATATAGCTGGGTTACTGTACTAAAGACTGCTTTTCGTTTCAAAACCCCAAAAATGACTAACCTGGCCGAACACTCGAGAGAGGAATCGAAAATTCTCCCACGAAATCGTTGGAGGACGTGGAGTCGAAGTCCTTAACGCAGAATCGCAGAATGGCCACTTCGGGACAGTGCAGATCGAATTCGAAACTCTCGTTCCAGGTGGGGTTGAAGCCTGAAGTAATTAAGTTTGTAGCAGGTAGGTCTAGCTATGGAGCTATAGAATGTTTCCAATTATAGTTTGTTTAGAACCTAGATTGCCGCGCCGTTGTAGTTAACGTGCCGTGATGACGGGCTTTCTATTCAAAAATGCATTTTTACTCATACAAAATTGGGGACTAAGAGATCAGAACTGGCAAAAATAGAACTGAATATAAGAGAACCGTCGAAAACGGAACTGGCAAATTTAGACCCAAAAATTGTTTTGTTTTCTTCTTATGAAGCCTGTTATTGCGGCACGATAACTACAAACGGCGATTCTAGTTATTAAAACAGACTATATATAGCTTACTAAATTTGAGTTGTTCGTAAAGATCTTTTACCTAAAACCCAACAAAAATTCGGATATTTTGGCCTCTAAAGTTTGAAAATAAGAGGCTTTGTAATGGTTTTCAAATAGTAAACTAACCGTTTTTTAAATACACTTTAATATAAACTCACCATTATCTTTAATAGTTCGTGTCTTGACCTTCTGTTCATCTCTGGTTATTCCTAATATCTGTATGGATACATATGGATCAATAATATCCTTGCCAGGCTCCGATTTCGGAAGATACTGTGCACTGATTATACCAATGCCTAACTTCATCTTTAGGTTTATTTCATTGCGGGGATCTAAATGAAAACAGTTTATTTATTATTATTGTAACCTGGGTGGTCACTGAAATACCGGTATTACAATTGATAAGCGTTGCTACTTTACTAACCCTATTTCCGAACAAATTATTGAATAAACTGCTGAAAATTGGAAAAAGACGGTAATTGATCACAAACCAAAAACCAAGTTCATATACATAATTGTCTACTAAGAATTCAATTTTCCCAACACTAACGGCTTTCAAAACGTTTATATAGTTCTATTCAAGAGTAATAATGAAGTGTTAAATAAGAATCTCGTTGAAAATGATTCTGAAAGTACGCAAAATTTCCTTAAATTACGCAAGTAACACTCCATTATTCCTCTTGAATCAGACTATAACAATGAACTAAAATGTTTGAAATCAAATAAATTCATTTTGGTAACTTTTTATTTTTTTCAAAATCTCCACCTTGTTGCTTCACCTCTTCCACCTACTTCAAAACCTTTAAATGATTTATAAAATCAGACCTCTCAAAAGGCCGGGCCGAGGCCGAAATAACCAAAAATTTAAAAGGTCGGCCCGGCCGGGTCTGCAAAAAATGAACCTACCTCTTCCATCCAGCAGTATCTTTGGTTTAAGCACGTAACCACAGTTTCCATTGATCCTGAATAGTCCCGTATTTAGATCTAGTTCTTCGCCTGCAGTTTGCATGTTCATAGCTACACTCTGGATGCCGCATATCCACGATATCATAGGATGCATGTTGGAGGAGTCTTGACGAAGACCCTGGAAGAGTTCGGAGTTTAAGCTTTGTGTGAAGATTCTGGCATATAATAGGAACTTTCGTCCAGTTTCAAACCTTGTATTTGTTAATATAAATGATACTTATGAACTCAATAGTCTATTGCAACAACTAAGTTTCCAGCGCGGTATCCCGGCCCCGTCAGCAGCGATGTTAAGTAAAAATGATAGAACATTAGCTTTTGAAGCTTACTATAAAACTAAGAGAAACCTTGTTTTAAGAACAACAGTTTCAGATTCTCGTAGATATCAACTGCGTCACTACAAAACATAATGAGTCTATTTTACTGAATCTCTAAACGTACCTTAGGATAACTCTTCACTAATCGTTCCGCGGAATATGTGAATATCGGGAAGGCCGCGTCGTACAGTGTATGGACCTTGCTTTCGGATAATGATGGGGAGCCGTTTTTGGGGTCTTGAAAGGAAAGTTTATCTTTAAATGAATGGCAAGATTTGTAATTGAACTTTAGTTAGTTAGCAAAGAAGTTGAGTTTTATTCATAACTATAGTGTTGATATTTAACCCAAGAACCCTGCGTCGAAGAAATCTACAGAAATTGTGTGATATGTGCGATTACAGGAAATAAATTACTTTCAAAATTAATTTTTTGATATTTAAAATTGTTCATTATATGTACAATTCCCCAAAACTATGTGTTTGGAAATTTTTTGGAAAGGGTAAAGTTTTAAAAGGCTTTGCGTTGACAACTTACGATTCTGTAGATCACTGTATACTTGGGTAGACAACTTGACAGAAGGTAGTGCTACAAGAGCCGATAGAGCAGGATCAATGGGAAGGTTGTGGGCGGGCTGAATTAATAATATTTAGACTCTTTTGGTGATGATTATTTCATTAATCCTATTCTTTGTTTAGAAAAATTGACCCCTATTATATTTAACTTTAATTTTAGTTTTATTTGTTTTATTATAAACTAAAACTTTGATACAAATGGTTGTGGTCCTAAAACAGCTTGTACTTATTTATTATTATACTTGCCAATTACAAATTCTAAAACCTTTTACAACCTGTCCAAGGATGGAAATTCTGCGAGCCGACCTAGCCTACCCATAAGATTCTATACTTTTCACTAGCCCTTTTCAGGGTTCTGCGTCGACGCCACCATTTCCAGCAAGAACTGGATTTATGTCGGTGCTTAGATTTATGCGTCTTCAAGGATGGTCTATCAGGAATTAAGCTGATGGAAGGATAGGGTTTCTGGCAAGATCAGATAAAATATATAAATATCTATTGTTTGGTTGGTTCGATGAGTAGAAGCCGTCAAGTAGTCCAATTAACGTTAGAAGCGGAACAAGAAGACGATCTTGAGTTAGATGTTATGAAGCTGCGAGAGGCACGTTTGCGGAGCTTGGTTGTCAAATCTATGAATACACGGCAAAGTTCCATACTACCTTAAGCGTAGTTATCCGGGGTAGGGCGGTTTTCAAGACTTTTTCTTCAGGATCCTGGTTTTTCAGGAATTCATAAGCAAATTTTGGTTATATTTAAAGAAAACATTTTGAATTAGCCATTTCTCAACACAAGGAACTGAGTGAAAAATAACAAAACATAATGGTTCGGGATGGATTCGAACCGGAGACCTCTCGCTCCATAGTAAAGGTTCATCATTTACCTTGCTGACAACAGACGGCTGACTGCCCGGCCCAACCAGGCCTGGAATTTCAAAAACTAGGTCGGGCGGGGCCGGGTACCATCTCTGACCTTAAGTATGAACACATAGCTTACAAAAAACGCAGATTGATAGCACCAAGTTATGCCTCCGAATTCTAATGTAAATATAGTATGTTTTAATGAACACCGCCCGGGTCGTATATAAAACTATAGTCAGCTATATGCACGCGCGTACTTGCAAAGTACAATATTGAAAGGGGGGTATGCGCCAGATGCTGGCGCGGTGCTCGCAAAAGGGGCTCAGACGAGCGTTGAATTATTTACACTCCATCATTCTCTTGGCGCTGACTATATATGGGACTACCAAATAGCCTTTAATATTTAGTTAATCTTCTCTTCAGTTCTCTTTGCTTTTCCGCAATCTTTGCTCACTAGTGCCTAATTGAGACAAGTTTGCTTCTAACACTTCTATTTTCAGAACCTGTCAATTATATAATTGTTGACCAAGCTAAGGGCAGACCGGCCACGAGTTGGCCCGGCCCATTTAACGCATAATTTGGCCGAGCGGTACCAAGCGCTGGTCAAGGTTAGCGAACACCGACATTAGCTTAAGTAGCAACCACCACCCATTTAAAATATTTCACCTTTCGGAATATATGCTTAAGCTGTTTAGGTCGTTTTTAGCGCAGCTCAATACTGATACGTTGCGAATTAATTTTGCATATTTGACAGATAGCAAATCGAAAGCAAAACTTGTGGAGCATATGATATTGCCAAGTATGTTAAAAGCTAAGCTAACCTTTTCTGAACCCGGCGTTTCATTATCATCGTCATCATCAACTTCATCGGATGTGAATATCTTCTTTCCTCGGATTAGAATCTTTCTCTTCAGCTGGTTAGGGCTAGGCATCGGATGGCGACCGGCGTCACGGGGTGGCTTGTACAGGATATCGCCGAGGATCTGGAAACGCAAGTATTCAAATTAAAAAATTGATTCCGTTGTCCGGGGAGTGTCACTCTCTAGGCAAAACAATATAAGTATATACGCTTTTGATGCAAATTTGGTGCTCATTTCAAAAAAGTGAACCAGATTGGAACTCCTAGGTTGTAAACCTCATAGTGGAAATTCCAAAGAAACCTTATTAAATGTCCAAGATAAATTAAGAATTTACAAAATTATATATTTTAAAATTTGTTACCCTTTATATCTGATTAAAGATTTCAAATCCCACCTCATCAAACAATTCTGCCATAACCTTCTGCTGCGGTAGTCCAACATGGTTCTCGATAGTCAGTATCACTGGATATGGACTTGTTTCGAAAGCGCAACGCTTAAATATATAAATATCTTTATTAGTTCTTTTAAGGTATAGTCTAAAAGTCAAGCCATTACAAAATGAGCTAATAGTAGGGTTGTTAAATCGAACTTGTTAATCTTGAAGTTTCGAGTAACTTGAAAATTTGAATTGATTAACAACCCTACTTAAAGCAATCTTATGCAATGCTTGTACCGATATCCCCATGTTAGTTAATTTTCCAGCGCAATACCCTGTGGCCGTTGCCTAGAAACGCCCGGGTGAGTCCCCGGGCAGTTTTTAGGTGCCCGGGCAAGCTAAAAACTGCCGGAGCACCCACCCGGGCTACAATCACTAGAGCGCAGCTGTGTATATAAAAATTGAAGGTCTCAAAGATGATTACGGATTTTTATTTGAACACTAGAAAACTTGATGAAAATAGAAAATAAAATTTTAAAGCTTCTTTCAATTGTTTATACTTTTGCTAACCTTAATGGCTTCCAAAGAGTTCCGGAGAGTAATCGGTTGTATTAGGGTGCGTTTGTGAGTAATCACAGGCTCGCCGTGTTCACCATCGAATAGGTCCACTAAATTAGAAAAGTTTTATTTTAAATGAATAAATTATTCAGCTTCTATTTGATCTCTACAATACCCGTGGCCGTAGTATAGAAACGCCCGGGTGGGTGCCCGGGTAGTTGTTAGCCTGCCCGGGCAACAATTCTCAACTGCTCGGGCAGCCAAATCTGCCCGGTCACTTTCCATACTACGGCCACTGATGCACGGTCTCGTAAGATACCAAATACCAGGCTCGACGAAACTTTTAAACTGGTGAGTCTTGACCTTCAATTTTGACTCCCATGAACTAAGTTAGTGGAAAAGAAAACAGTTTTGCAATACAATAACTTTTAAAAGTGCTTAACATAAGAATGTTTAGACAATTCCAGCCTAGTGAGAGGACCGGAATCTGGTTATGGAGTATTCGGAACTCCCAAAAAGGGAATCTCCAAATTTTAAATTCCCAATCTCAGTTCGATATAACCCTGTTCTTTGCCATAACACCGCACTGGTGGCAGAAATTCTGGCCGGACATTTCTTTTGCTTGTGTAAGCACGGGCCGGCCTGACAAACCCTTTTGAACTGTACTGAAACACCGTTTTACTTACACTCCAGCAATCTGGCTCCTTTCTTCAAGGCAGCTATGTAACCCTCGACAGTGGCTTCTCCCTTTAGTTGCAGTCCAGTTAGATAAGTATTATGGGAAGAGTTACAGTAATAATGGGTAAGGGGATGATCCATGTCCTAAAGTAAACAATAATATATAAAGAACTCGCAATAATCTTTAATAAAAGTATTAAAGTGATATTTGTCTCGCGTATTCAAGGAACGTTTATTACATTACACTATTTATTACATTAAATTTTATTGAGCATTAAATTTTTCGAGCATCTAATTATTTACAGTGACTGATTGCTGAACTAGTATTAAAGAAACCTAATAAACAACCAATTATCTGAAAGCTTTCTTTATTAGAATATTAAAAACCGTCACTACAATATATCTATATTCTTATATAGTCGATTTCAAGCGTAAGCAAGTTCACTAACCTGGAAGATACCCTCATGGCCGGGTTTCAGTATGTTACCCCAACGAGATTGCAACAAACGACGCATGCCTGAAATTAACATGATCAATCGTTAGATCTTCTCTTTAAATGGCTAAGCAAATTATTAATCTTATTGAGGGCTGGGAAAAGGCTGGCCGATTTCACAATACGTCGGCCCCGGACAGGCCCTAGTCTATTTCACACTTTTTGCCGTATTTTGTTCAAAAAAGTTAGTTTTCAGAAAGAAGCCGTGTCTTCAGCGTATTTTTATTAGATTGGCGTACTTGGCAAACTTTTAATAGAAACGGGCTTTGAAGTTTATAACATGGATTCTTCACCTTGGAATTGGGCTATACCATAATCAATAATTTGCACTACTCTTTAAATATATAAACAAAGTAATAATCTTTTATAAGTTGTGTTGTTTTTCTCACCTATAACTCCCATCAGCTTCGCTCTAGCTTTATCCTGAATGGTTGCTTCGAAAGTTTCCAGAATTGATTCGGCCTTCTTGACATCAACGTCTTTGAACTGCAAACAAAGGCTTTATTGAATAGAAATTTTGCAGTTTTAAATAGTTTGAACCCCATTTTTGTAATAGATAATTACTGTGCTAGATGTCCATGGCAGTATCCTGGAAAGCAGCTTTCTTAGCTTAAAATGAATGTATCTTTGCGGAAAAGATTACCAATCCACCGATTTTCAATTCATTGTTATTTAACAGCGCTTTCGTGCCCCCGAAGAATGAATATTAGAAAGGAGCCGTCTCTGCTCAGGAGATTCCGGAATGAATGAACCGAAGCCCTGTGCCAAAGAAATCTCCAGTTATTTGTGATATGTGCGATTACAGGAAATAAAATACTTTAAAATACTGCGCCGCTGTAATCCGAGCTCTTGAGACAGACTGTATTTAGTTTCTCGGATTATGCACTTGCCTCTTGTTCATCCGTGAGGAATTTGTGTAATTCCTCGACTGTAAGTGATTCTACTGAATCATTACTGGCCATTCTAAGCACGTGTTGTAACTCCGGTCGGTCAGTTAGTCTTGAGAAGAACGATAGAAACTCTTGTTCATTCAAAACACCATCGCGAGAGTTGGAGCCTTCCGACTCCTGAAATAATGAATAAGAAAACAGTGAACTGAATAATTGGCAGGATTACTCAAATTTTAGCGACAGTTGTTTTTTTCATATATTCTTGAAAACTCTGGCGGAACCAGAACTGGTTACGGGCCCGTCCCTGCCTGAAATTTCGAAACCCAGTCCGGGTCGGGCAGGGCCGGCCGGATAACCACCTCAAGGCAGAACCATTGCCTAACTGAATTGAATAAAGTAAGAACCAACCCTAAAGATAGCCTGAGCATATCTCTCACTGATTTGAAGATTCATCTTCTTTAGCAGGTTCCACACTTCGTCAAACGATAGCGAACCTGGAACATACCAAGTACGCCGTTGACTCAAATGCCACTCAAGTTACATAATAATAGCAGGTTGGAAACCCAGCTCTTAAAACATACTGTAGAATGATTTTTCTCGGTCTTTTTTAAATTGAAATTTCTGTACAATGAACATCATTTGTATCCGTTTCACAAGATTGAATATTAGATTTAAGTTTTAAAGTATATACAAACCGCTCTTATTGGTATCCGCCTGCTTAAACTTCTCCAGTATCCATGCGGTTTCATTGAACTGAACTCTTTGTTCCTTAGCAACAGATATCAGATGATTCAGAACGGATACCCATCTATCACGAATCTAAAACGGTTTGCTCTATAACTTTTAAATAATAAGTCTGTAAAAGCTCTCCAAGATTTGTTTAAAGTTGTTTCAATATTTATTTTGACAGATATTTACTTCAACGCAGGGGCGTGAATTGTAGGTGCCGGTGCCGACTTTTTCATAAATCGGGTCGGGGCTAAAAATTTCGGAAACGGGCAGCCCTTTTTCAGCCATTGTTCAACGTTCGGCTAGTTTTTACATTTTCACGTGGTGAGTAAAAACTTTAACTCCTGTCTACTCGGGTTAAGTTTTTTTCGCTCAATTCCGGATATCCAGATGACACGGCTCGCTGCGCCCTAAGGAACTAGGACAAAGCAAATTCAAATGGTGAAATCTTGATACTCATACTTAGGCTTATTTTGTTAAGTAATTAATGTTAGTTTATATATCATTTGAACGGCCATTGCTCAATCTGTGCAACTGAGTTGTTTCGTATGATTCGGTTAAAGCTTTCCAGAGATAAATAAACTTCAACTTTAAAATGATAGCTCAGTCCTTTAACCCCATTGTCTCCGTTGGCGAGCCGTGATGAACTGCTCGCTTTGTTTCTATTAGCACTAACCTCCTTAGACTCCGCTGCAAAGTCCACCGATTTGTGTAGAAACTTCGTGTGAGTGAATATCACGGAGAAGCATACTGATTCCTGAAAAGAAGAAATTTACGACCAGGATAATATAAAGCCCGGGCCGGGTTTCGAGCCGAGATTTTGGCAGGTGGGCGCGGACTGAAAATGGTTTCCAAAATTTCCTGGCCGGACCCAAATTCTGAGCCAAGCCCACACTGCTTCACAATGTTATATAAAATTGAAATTGTCTTTCTTACTAAAAGATTTATTTCCCTCTCGAAAGAATTCTTATTGTTAGTAAGGATTTAAATTCTGTGGCCGTTTAAAGAATCATGTTTTTATAAGTAACTTTTATAAAAGTTTTGAACATTTAAAAATTATGACTTCACCAACCGGCGCTGCTTCTTGAAACTCGTATTTCTTCGCCGCTCTATGCAGGTTATCCGAATTGTAACCACTCCTAACTTCAAGCAAATCGACGATTTCAACTGAAATTAGAAAGTTATAAACCAATATACAGGATTCTATATAAAATCAAGACAAACTTTCAGGTACTGGACATTTTTTATGATTTCACTCAAACATCACACTTTCATTAGGGGTTTGGGATCACATTAATTTTACAAAGTACTAATAGGGTATTTCATAGAGCCGCTCTGGGCCTTACTAAGTCTTCATCGGCACGAGCCGGGTCCTGTGGCCGTATCCAGGAACATTCGGGGAGCTCTCTAACCTTTCTTTGGGGGAGGCAAAAAGCTCCCAGAATTGTTCGTGGATACAGCCACTGGCCAACCTTGAGAGGCATGGAACAAATGGCTTAGTTTCTAACATAATATACTTATGCTTATAATACATTTGTAGAACAGAGGTTTTAAAAATAATGGGTGGTCATTTTGAATTCGGGTACGGACTTAGGTTTAGTCATGAGTGCGGTTAGGTAAATTACACGGGTTTAGGATACCAAAACACAAAACTTACCAAACTTTAGGCTTTCCTCTAAATAAGAATTTTTATTGTAACAAATAGAAACTATGTTTTATTAAATATTGAAGATATGACGATCGGTTTTGTAGAATTCAAGAGTAATTTCGTTTTTTCGCATTATGTTTTCATTCAAAAGGGGTTAAGTCTTCAATAGCACGGGCCGGGTCCTGTGGCCGGGTCAGGCCGGGCCGGTTTCCAGCTTTTTTACGCCCTGAAGTGGTTATCCGGCCCGGCCCGGCCTGGGTTCCAAAATTTAAGGCCGGGCAGATAACCAGCTCTGCTCTCTTCCTTTCCATAAGTATTATACAACTTATTTCTTTCATTTGAATCGTATATTATTGTACCGTATAAACTATGGTAATTTCATTCATTCAAGTAATACCGGAGTGTATCACTAACATATCGTCTGAGACATTCGAATTGAATGCAAACTTGTAATCTGCAGGTTGCGCGACCGTAAAATGCTAGCAACTGCGGTGTTAAAAATAAGGAAACACGCAGATCAAACCTCGTTATTACTCTTTAATCTGGCTATATCATCCTCTTAATAAGAAGAACAAACTCCGTAACCCTGCAGTTTCTCAAAGGATGTAATCAGAACCTAGGTTTATAACTATCCAGGGCTGGAAATTTTCGAAAATTCGAGAAATGGGACGGCCCGGCCCGGCCGGCATTTTCCCAGCCCTGGAACTATCCAAGGCTCCCAAGAATAAAGAACGCGGCCTAACTTCTTCACCGGGCTGATTGAAAATAGCGGTTCTTTCAATCTATCAATTATTTCCCACAGTTTATAAGATACGTGTTAAACCCAGTAACAGAAACGTATATTGCAAAGAAATCATCGTTCGACCGAAGATCATAAAAAACACTTGTTTTATTAGTTATAAAGTGTTTCAGATTTCAATTACCTTACTGATGGTAAGCGCGGGACACATCGTAGGCAGGGCTGGAAAAAGGCCGGCCCGTTGCTCAAATTTTCCGGGCCGATTTCCCAAAAAGTAGGTGCCGCCCGGGCCAGCCCTGTCGGCCCTAATCTATTTCACACTTGTTAGCGGATATTGTTCAAAAAAGTTAGTTTTCAGTGCTATTTTTCTGCAATAACCATAAAGAATGAAATAATCTTTACATATTGATGTTCTTGGATACTATTTATCGGGATATTCCACTAAATCAGTCGATTTGTTTCGTAAAAATTATCCTTTCATGGGCCGACTTTTTGAACTTTCGGCCCTGGCCCTGGACGGCCCGTAAAATTCCCAGCCCTGATCGTAGGTTGGTATCGTAGTAACATAAGTTTTCTCCAGTCCTGTTCCTACCCCCTCCCCCCATATTTCTCCCAACCTTCCGTACGTTCAGTTCTAAACCAAATATATGACATTTCGCTCACTTTGTACATATTTGAACAATAAAAATGTTTTGAATAGAGTAAAATTAGTCAGCGACAATTCGAATAAAAAGCAATCAACAAATATGAATAACTTTGCGGAGCAATAGAGCAGAAAGGCAATTTAGCAAATGAAACATTTCTATCGCTTGGGTTACTGTACGAACATTTATTAGAGGTTTTTAGAGTGGCCGGGCCGGTCCGAGCGCAGCCCTGTGCGTATGTAGCTCAAAATTATTACGCTTGTCTCCCACTACAGGGGTGTAACTTTTTTGGGCGGGACTGGGCCTATTCCGGATTTTGGGGTAAGTTAGCCGGGCCCGGCTTCCC
>JAQGAV010002562.1:0-15160 GCA_034691345.1 Phasmarhabditis papillosa
GTAAACAAAGATAAGCAGCAGACTAATCCAAGGTACGTGAATATTGAACAATACTGAAGTACGCATCTGTCAAGTGCAAAAAGCCAATAAAAGGAAAGAATAGGTTTTTTGAACAAAAATTCCACATAGTTATTGTAACTTTTGCTAAACAGATACACACAACCGATACTCTATTCATTTTATGTAATAACGCTTAACCTCGAGATATTTCGCTGGAAACCCATCTCTTTATACAGAGTACAACGGTTTTATAGGTATTGCTGTCCCTCGGAAGCGGATGTTATACTTACTTCCGAAACTAACCCACTGCCAGTTATTGCTTACAATAGGGTTTCGGAAAACGTATTCACAATTCATTATAGATACGGTGAGAAAACAGAATAATTTAACTTGTCACCATTGTTGCATCGTTAGTTATCGTTATCTTTAGGAGAATTAAAAATGTTCCATTTGAGATGTATTATATTTGAAAGAGATCTCATATGTTCTAAAAAAAATAATACATTAGTTTTAGTGGATGATACACCAGAACCAACCACAATGATAACGCATGAGCCTATAATTACTACTAAAGTAACTCAGAAACCGTCCGCCCGACCAACACCGAATGAACGAGAGTGTACCGATGAATGGGAAACGTGAGTTACATTCCAACGAAATATATAAAATATCAGAACATCCAACGAAGAGTAATCATTGTTTCTTTTATGCTCACAAATGTTAAGACACTTTTTTATTTTCAGGGAGCTCTGCGAACGTGTCCTAGCAAAAGAACTTTGTAGCTACGATAAACTTTCCGAAAAGTGTATGCATACCTGCGGGATTTGTTCTAAACCAAGTTTAACCACTGTGGATCAAAATATTTGCAAGAATGAGTGGGCTGAGTAAGTGATACTATTAAATATATATGTGTTGTCATTATACTTCATTATTGGATACTTGTTTGCATAATGTTGATATTTTAGTTCCGCTTGCGATGCTCTGGCTAAAATCGGAATGTGCACTCAGTTTGTGGAAGAGTGTCATATGTCCTGCTACCAGTGTGGGGAAAAACCCAATTGATAAAATTGTTAGAACCAAACTACTTGTTATGTACACAGATTTATTGTTTGAAATATATATATATATACATATAAATATACCTCAGAATCAATTTGTTTTCAAATTGCCTGGATTCTTATGAGCTGTGGCTTAGGCAACGTCACGCCGGTGTATATTGGTTCAAGATCGATTGTTTGATCGGGCCTCGGTTCAAACTTGTAAAAACCATGTTTTATGTTGTTGTTGTACTGAATACCTTGTAATGTTGTACCAGCGATACAATTCCAATAAAAAGTTCCATTCTTGCAATTGCTTCACCAGCACATTGTCGCTTACCAATAGAGAACGGAATTAAATGTTCCAAAGCTTCCTGTAAATATAATTTTAAAGGAATGCAGTTGCTGATTTTCCGTTAGGTTTAAATTCGAAACAATTTGTGCACAACTTTTCTGGAATTCACGGGATTTCACCTCGGTGCTCTATCAAAGTTTAACATAATTTTAACGACTCCAAATGTTGAATTTCTATACTTGGCGTAACCAAATACCCATTTTTCAAATTTCGCTACTGATTCGAGTTTCAAAAAGTGTCACCTTGTTGACAGTCTTCCCATCCGACATCAGAAACCTTTCGGGATTAAACTCCTCTCCGTTTGTAAATATAGCTGAATTTCTTAACACATTCTAAAATTAGATCAGTTTCAGAAATTACGAATAGTTGTTCGAAGAATCTTAGAGTTACTATAGTTATCAATATTAATGAATTATTCCAATATGACAAAACGTTTGCTTACAGCAAGTACTCCAAATATCATAGTATCTGCTGGAATTGAATAGTTTCCTACGGAAGTGTCCCGCAATGTACGATGAGCGACATTCAGAGGTACTAGATTAGAACATCTCTGAACTTCGTTAATGAAGGCACTGGAATAAATAAGCAGAATATGCCTTAAGGGACATTTCTCCCAAACGTCCTTACGGGACCAATAGTGTCCTTTACAATCCATTATAACTAAAGTTGTCTCAAGAGACAGTCACAAAATAGTATAATTTCAAACAGTATTCATACCCCTCAGACAACTATTTGACCATAATCTTTAGAAAAACTTAAAAGAACTCTGTTGACGCATCGATAGAAACACACAATTTGCATTTACTGTTAGGCTTAATCCAAAATAATGCCTACTAAACTGTTTTGGGCAATATTTACAATGCACTTTGTAAAATTCTATAATAATTCAACCACTTACATTTTTAGATAAATTAAGTCTTCTTACCTGACATATGGTAATAACGGTTTATCATTCATAGTGACCATTCTCTCTGATCCAAGAACTTCAAGAACTTCACTTCGAACTTTGTCCTTCAACAAAATTGTATGCAACAATATTTTCTCTGCATAGTTATAAAGTGTTTGTGTAATAAAGTTACTATAGTTTAGTTCATGTTGACACCGACCCATTATTACATTCCGCAAAATATTATCTCGAAAGCATAATAATGAAACATTTACCCAGACCATCCAACCTGAGACGTGCGGGCACTGAGGGTAAAAATCAATAAATAATATTTAAAAAAATATTCTTGGAAGCATTACTAATCGATATATGTAGGTAGTGTTGAGGAAATATTGGGGTTTAATACTGCCAGACAGCAACCGGTGGTTCAATGCGGTAGATGCTGAGCCTGCCAATACAAGGTTCACTTAACCTTCCCCAAGTGAACACATGCCGCTGAGGTTTCTAGAGTCCAAGACGAATGCCAAGAAGATGTACAAGAGAAGCCGTGAATCATATACCCTAACCAAACCAACAAGTACAAGAAGTAAAGATAAAGTTTATATACAAAGGATAAAGAACACATAGAAAGGTGAGAAACAATAGAAGTATAAGGCTTGAATCACAGGGTTAATCATCGGGACGAACCTAAGAACAAACTATAAGATAAATCCTAGTAAACTATAACAACCTTACATGGTCACAACATAGACCAAGAGTGATTGCCGTTGGGCATTCGACGTCTTGGCAGTTGGGCGCGTTGCGGCGCGTCGCGGCAATGGTCGTTGCAGGACCCATCTTGGCAGTCCTTTATATTGCAGGGAAATGGACGGGAATTTCCCGCACACTCCCGCCTCGCCAGCAAGGTGAGATGCAGCGACGAACCTGGACTTTGACTTGATTACCTAAACCAAAACTATAGTGTATAAACTTGCCCTTTCTGGGCTTGTTAGACCTGCTAAATTTGGTCGCCCTTATGGGACTTTCAGAACCGGAACAACTAGTTACCGGTTGCGCTTATGCGACTTTGAACAGCTAAACAATAACTAACTGTTGCCCTTATGGGACTTTAACAAAAACCTTTTCACTTCTGCCCGAAGGCCCTCCCCCCCACAAAACAAAGTAATTTTCCATTCGTGGTCTAATAATATCATCTTACCTAGTTATCTAAAACCTAATGACTCTGCCACGCGGGACTTTTTTGCACTAATCTAAACTCTGAACTGAATGAAAGTCATTATTAGAAAACAGGTTTATGAATCTTATACAGACCTGAATCACGAAAACAACACTTGTATTCACTCAACAAGTGACTTCGACTTTTAGTTTTCAGGGTTGGACTTGAGTGATAGTTAACAAAAATAACAAAAATTTCAAAATTTAAACTAAAAATTTAACAACAATATAATGCTCTTGCATACCAACTAGAGCAAGTACCTGATTTCCTTGTAATCCTCCGGTGGGACTTGCGGATTCAGTTCACGCCATTCTTCGATCCCAGTGCGGAAGATTTGCTCCAGGTAACACCAATGTTCGGGGTCTTGAATCCAATGGTTCTTTGTCTGCCCTGGATAGTCGTGTCCATATCTCATGAAGCAGATGTCGAATTCCGTGATACAGACATCATGATGGTAAGCCTTTTCTCGAACCGCGTCGAATACTCCGCTACCCTTAATGAACTGTTCATGGAAATTGATATCATACCTTTTGCGCAGCTCTTCAGTAGCTTCTACACTTAAGTAGTTCCAGCTCCTAGAGTAGGCATTAGGTTGCCATTTCTGTTCGAGCGAGAAGTAGATCGACGGACGCATCAAGTACTTCAGGTGTGAATCCGAACCACATATGATCATATTGTGGCCGTAGGCCTTGCAGTGATAGCACGGGGCAAAGTTCTTGCAAACGTGCCTTTCACGCTCACCCGACTTATCAATATAATTCAAACAATTTAGACACTTGCCTTCACTTTTCAGGATGGATCTTCGAATGTCGATTGACAAAGGACAGTTCTTGGAGTCATGATTCATGGAGTGGTCCACACCACATTTCAGAGACCATCTTTGATTGCGATCTTCCTCCTGGGTGACTCTATCTCTATAGAAAAACGGACCAGGACACGATGTCATAGTCCTTGGTACAGTTGGCCATGGTCTGAAATCATTTGATTCAACTCCGTCACCTAACCTTTTTCCGTGGTCATCTTTCCACTGAGCTCTCGTCCAATTATTGAAAATTGGATGTGAGTTGTGGACCTTCTGCAGTGGATAGTTGCGAGTATTGTCCGGAACATCTCCAAGACTGATCCACCTTTCTTGTTTCATCTGAGGCATGCTGAGGAACTTCTGGTACATCGGATCCGGCATCCCTGAAGGTAACTTATAGCCATTAGAACTCCAACCTGGTCTAATAATGTTGTTCCTGGTACTCCTATAGTATCCATCACCGCAGTAAGGGATTCGTTGATGTCCACCGACTGGAACGCGATAGATGCTGGCAGGAAAAACTGGTGATCTTTGAAATCCAAGTCTGCCATCTCTATATCCAGCGGTTAATTCAACAGAACTTTTGAATCTTCTAACTTGACATTGTCTAGGAATATTTGATGGACCCTGTAAGTATGGAGAATTAATATTCACTGGAACCGAAACCCTATTAGGAACAGGTTGGTGGACATGAATTACACTAGGTAATGCAATAGACTCGGGTGGAACTTGAATAGGTCGTACCATGACCTGCGATACCTGACTTCGTTCTAACTGAGCCGACATTGGATTCATGATCATAGCAGGATGTTTGGCTACTTCCTGTTGAACTTGGTCTTGATTAACAGCAGTCGGAACCTCTTGAGCTTCCATAGCTGCTTTCTCAGCATCTTCCTTCATTGTGGTATCCAAAATAACCTTAACCTTATCTCTAGCGTTCTGTAAATATCTATCATTATCTGACTCAGGCGGAAAATAAAAACTGGCTTTCCCTTCTTTCAGGTACTCGTCGGGATTCAATAAAACCTGTTCTCTGATAGTATCCTGCAGTCGTTCCCTGAATCCTTCGGTTTCCACGAATGGTACGCCAGTTGCTGTAGATTGGTCATGAATCTGATTGAGTCTGTTTGCAGCCATATTGTGGACCACACATTCTATCTGCAGACTTTGCATCTGTTGGACCTGATCTTCCACTGCTCCTGAATCAATAAGATTATTCACCTTGTTACCTCTCCAGTCGGTTCCAGACGAACTGATCCAGGTTCTCTGCGTTTCGCCTTCACCAGTGGCTGGAGGCCTGTTCAACTCTTCACTTCTTGGGCCAACGTAAGGAAAAGGAATATTAACAGTGGCCGTGGGCCGCTTGCTGAAAACATTAAATTTATCAATCGCAATAGTCATTGGACCAATATCCTTTTTAACCTCACCGCTAATTACTTTGAAACCTGCTTGGACAAACTCTTGGAATATGTTTGTTGACTCCACCGCTATCGGTACGCTTCTGAACGCCTTCAGGTGTTCAAACAGCAACCATATTGAAGATCCTTCTGGTGTTCCCATCACCACCACTGGAATCACTTCCTTCAACTCGTCATCCATCAGCTTCGCTAGCCGGTTTGGTTCCGGGTTGATCACATACTGAAACTTATGGCTATCCAGGACCGTCTTCAAAGCTTCACAGCTTTTGGTCTGCTCAAATGATTTGTCCACTTGCTTATTCTGAAAATAATTAAATGAGCGTGGACTGTAACCTGGGGCCTTAGGACTATGCGAGAACCTGTTACCCTTTGTGTGCGACGACAACCAAACACGTCCTTCTCTTTGATCACCAAAGTCTTCTGTCCATGCTGACCTTACCTGTTCAACAGTATCTGAAACTGAAGAAGTACCGAACACTTGTGAAGTGCTAGGTCCAACTTCTCTAAAGGTTGAACTATTGGCTAACGACTGAGAAACATTTGAATCAAAATGAGAAGTGGACTTGAATGATTCAGTGTCAACTAAATTTGACCCTGATTGCGAAAAGGCTGAAGTTAACAAAGGGGTCTTGACTTCCGTAGTGGTCTTGAATGATAACTGAGAAGTGGACGTGATTAAATTAACTTGTTCATCACACTTCGAACGCTTAGTCGATAAACCAGAGTCGGTTGACTCCATAGTCTCTCCATCATCAGCGTAATCATCCATTGGTCTTTTCTTAGACCTCGTCGTGGTAGCTAAAATAATAAAATTAATAGCTTGAATCTCATCACACTCCGAAATTCCAATTTCAGGTGTGCCCACTTTTAAATTTTCGGCCCCTAGCCCTGAAATAGAATTAAGGCTAAGCGGACATGAATCAGTAAATAAGGGAAGAGACACTGCACTATTACTAGAATCTCTCTGCAAGTTAATTATACATGAATCATCGACAACAGTAAAATTCCCTAGCCTGAAATTCTTAACTAACAGATACACCTCATCTCGTTTATAAGAACAGTCAACCCTATACTTAGCTGAATTCATTTCACTTAAAGGCTGCTCAACAAATTCTAAAGGATAAAATTGTCTACAGAACAACAACATCTGCGGATGTATCGCAATGAAATCCAACTCATCGACCCAATCCATGGGGATTCGTGACTTCCAATGATCGACATCGTCAGAATACGTGTATTCTTCCTCAGCAGGTTTCTTGGAGGCGATTACGAAATGTTCGTATTCGATGATATCCATTTCGTTGAATCGACAATAGAAATCAACATATTCTACTGTCTCATCAATAAAATACGGCATCCGAACTATGACGTCGAACATCTCACGGGCGTATTCATCTAACCCGTTTTGGATCCTCTTTGCTAGATCCTTGCCAGCACCTTCTGGCAGCTTCGCATGCTCCAGATAGGTGTAAATCACCTGAGCACATGGACCGGGCGTTCTATCTTGAACCCATGGCACCTTGATTTCATCATCCACAGGCCAACAATGTTCCGCATATGCCCGTCCACGGCTCCCTAACAAATAATTAAAAATTCGTTTCTTATCAGAAACTGTGCATAAAGCATTAAACATACGACGAAATCCTTCTTTCCGCTTGTGGTATAGAATCCTTTCGTTTCGCTGTTTCATTCCCAGCTCAGTCCTCAATTCGTCCCAACATCTCTTCGAGTGGCTACGGCTTTCAAGTTGGCAAAAATCGTAAGGACATAAGTGTCCCTTATGCGCCTGCTTGATACCTACATCTGAAATTGTACCTGTGTTCGCTCCGTTCCCATTTGCCTCAGATTGATCTTGACTCCTTGGTTGTTCCAACGGCCTTGAATCAAACTGCTGGGCTGCTTCACTTCTCCTGGTTTCCATACCATCCGTTGATTGATAACTCACCAATGGTTTGGATGGGCATGAATCAATCTTACCAATGAGTTGTCGTGAATAAGTCGAAGATTTACTAACAGACAATTTAGATGGTCTTGAATTAACTACTCTACTCGAAAGCTTATGCGGACTTGAATGACTATTCTTAAGGAACGAAAACCTAGACCTATGTTTGAATCTACTACCTACTCTAGAACGTGGATACTGAATGTCAATGCTAAGTTGCCTTGATTCAAAATTATTTGAAACTACGTGACTAGCAAACTTACGTTTTTCCAGGCTTGGCTTTCTAGCAGTTACCAACTGCTTCCTGCCTCTGCCCTTTTCTGACTCTTTTTCAATTTGATTAGGAGTGATCGGCTCCATATCCCCCGGGATGTGAGTCTCATCCAGCTTACCCCTAGCTCCCGTCCCCTCGTAGCTTACTCTCCCAACGGTCCCAAAAATTATTTTACCTGGACCGTCGTCCAGCTCCATATCGTCGAGCAAAATCGACGCTTCATCTTCAGTGCAAGCCTGAGTCACACCCTCCAGTAACAGTATGTCTGAAAAAATATCACTATACTGGTCATGAATGATTTACAACACATGATATAACATTTGATTCTAAAAAGCGTTTCTAAAATTTGCGTGCAACCCATAGCAGATAAGTAAACCCGAGTGACAAAAATAAATACATAATATCTAATGTCCTACTCTACGGTCTTGACTCCTTAACACTACGAATTAAACCTGCAACTGCTTAAGAAATAAATGATATTTCAGGACTTGAGTTAACTTCTATCTCCTTGACAGCGAATTGATTCTTTTCCCTGGCTCCGCTTGCTACCCGATCTTGAGAATTAATTCGCATCAACGCAAAATGGCAGGTCGAGCGAGCGCTCTAGGAATAATACATATCAACAAGCATATGCTTCTTCTCTCGGATAAAATCAACGAAAGGAAAAAATAGAAATGAACTGAAGTAACTGCCGAGCGTATCATTTGTCGCATGTGACCGATCTGGATTAACAGCGGAGCCACTCTGCGATGCTTCATAAACCACCTGATAACTTACCTGGTAAAAATAATTAATGGACTTGAATAACCTAATGGACTTGAATGCTAACTCTTAGTACTACTTAACTGCTAAGGGCTTTGCTATGGTCTTGACTTGGCGCAAAAATCAAGTTTGCAAAACTGAGTGTTGAATTTTGTATAGCGTCGGTCACAAACAGTTTGCTACGCGTCACCCGCAGGAATTTCGTAAACGCGTATACCTAAGTTACCACTATTTCTTAGGACTTCAGCACCTGAGCTTAATCGTTATGGGTTCCCGATTAGTCCCTTACGAAACTAATAGGTCACGGGTTCCCAACTCGCCCAGGCTGCCTAGATTTAACCATGGGAAATCCTCTCTGGTCTAGGACTTTCTGTTTCACCTGCTCCCCTGGTAACCTCCCCGTGGATTAGGTGGCCTGATTTTAAAACAACAAACCATGGGTACCCCTCTCTGGACCAGGACTTTCGGTTTCATCGTCTCCCTTGGTATCCTACCCGTGGATCAGATGGCCTGAACTTAATCGTTATGGGTATACCCAACTCGTCCCTTTCGAGGACTTAATCGTTATGGGTATCCCAACTCATCCAGGACTTTCCGCGTTTTGCATTTTACAGAAATATCACAAAAAAAAACAAGGGTGTGTGCCTACTGCACTATTAACCTTCAGAACTCTGCAGTGTTCTGATGTCAATCATAGAAATACTAGGATGTTAGTACGGAAATTTAAAATTAATGGACATGAATGAGACCCTACTACAGAATGAGAAGAAGAAACTACCCCGGACGTGAATAATCAATCAATAGCTTCTAGACACTATGAAAAAATTAAACCCTACCCAACAATATTTAAGAGCTCAAGAAAAATTAAAAACAAGTTGGCCGACCTGTGAAAAATTTACACCTAAGGAAAATAAAGTTGGTCCTGAATGGTTACTACTTCCTCTCCTAGTTCAGGGAGGAAAGCTCCCTGCATGTCTGCCACCCAAGCAGACTCATCATGATCCAAAAAAATTAAATTAAAGCAAATTACTAAAAAAATTTTTACGGGACTTGATTCACTGGCATGGCAAGCTTGCGTCATCAAAGGGTATCGTGCCAAGCTGTCCCAGCTGGCACCCTTGCTTGCTTACGCTATGCCATAGCCACCACCATAACTACTTCCATCTCAACCCTGCCTTAACTGAATACCTAGATAGCAAGTATGAAAAAATAAACTCCAACCGTTAGGAGATATCTCTCAATACCTGACCACTATGTAGATACAACAGCAGCTCTCTGTCCAGCAGCACACCACCAAGAGAGTTCCAGTATTCTTCGATTCGCTGCCGTCCACTTCTTCTTTCTTGTCAAAAACAGTACTCCATGGACGACAGACGAATCTAAAAAATTACTACAGTGGAACCGTTCCTTACCTGAACTCTCTTGTTGATGGCTCCTCACTGCATTCGTGAACAACAAGAACTTTAGCACACTATCTTGCTACTTTACCACGGGTCATGACTCACAATTTTCTTCGCGCTTGTTTTCCGAATTTCTAGCAACTTTTACAAATCAAAAAACAGAGGTGACTTCCACCGTTCAAATCGTAATCCAAAAATTTTACCTGAAGGATCTGCGCCTTCCATCTTAGAAATCTTATTGTTAAAAAGTATTTTGTTAATACTATTTCATTTGCCCAATTGTTTTCGTTGAATATAGTTGTGTTTGCTATTTTTTCGAATTATTTGCCAAAAGCAGTAAAAGATAGTTTTTATTCATGTTCACAATTTTTTCTAGTATGTATTTTAATCTGGGGAGCTCACCGACAGAGGCTAAAACCCTCTTTCCGCCGGCCACAGATGATTGAGATATATTATGTGTAATCGTGTTCTTGTTTTCGATTTTTTAATCAATTGTTTGCAGGTTATTGTAGGTCCGTAGACCACGATCGTAGCCCGTAAACCTGTTGAAAAACCAGTCGGTGATCGTCACGTAAATCAAGCCCACAGTTCAGTCGCTAAATTTTTTTGTACTTAATCGAAGGAATCGTAAGATTTCTAAGATGGAAAAAGAAGATCCTTCAGGTAAACATTTTTTGGATTTCGATTTGAACGGTGGAAGTCACCTGTGATTTTGATTTGTAAAAATTGCTAGAAATTCGGTAAATAAGCGCGAAGAAAATTGTGAGTCATGCCCAGTGGTAAAGTAGCAAGATAGTTTGCTAAAGTTCATGTTGTTCACGAATGCAGTGAGAAGCCATCAACAAGAGAGTTCAGGTAGGAAACGGTCCCACTGTAGTAATTTTTTAGATTCGTCTGTCGTCCATGGAGTACTGTTTGTGACAAGAAGGAAGAAGTGGACGGCAGCGAATCGAAGAATACTGGAACTCTCTTGGTGGTGTGCTGCTGGACAAAGAGCTGCTGATGTATCTACATAGTGGTCAGGTATTGAGAGATATCTCCTAACGGTTTATATATAAAACAAGTTAACAGACACTTCGAACTAGTTGTATGTTATTTTAAAACTTTCAAATTGTTCTACAATTCGGGTACCTAATTCTCTTTGGAGAGATCCAGTTTCTGCCCCGACACGTAGAGTGTGAGACCCAAAATTAGTAGAATCGATCGCATTACTGAAATATAATTATCAAATGTATCACAAGGATTGTTTAAAAGCAAGAACTGAAGTATTCACGTGATTGCACCAGTTGCCATAGTTGGGAGTTTATGCCCGTTCTCTTCTCTTGTACATCTTCTTGGCATTCGTCTTGGACTCTAGAAACCTCAGCGGCATGTGTTCACTTTGGGAAGGTTAAGTGAACCTTGTATTGGCAGGGTGAGCATCAACTGCATTGAACCACCGGTTGCTTGTCTGGCAGTATTAAACCCCAATCTTTCCTCAACATGGTGCATCACCAATTTAAAAATCTGGTGTCGTCCCAAGGTTTCTAGTTTCTATGGCGTTTGCCAATATTTTGAATTGTTTTGTTGCTTACGGCAAAATTCGTTATTTTTCGTAGCGTTCCTAGGTCTCATTAGCCGTTTACAGGCGCGAACGCACTTAACATTCAAATTTTGAGAGAACGCGGCGTATCAGTATTTTGTTAATACTACTTCATTTGCCCAATTGTTTTCGTTGAATATAGTCGTGTTTGCTATTTTTTCGAATTATTCGCCAAACGCAGTGAAAGATAGTTTTTATTCATGTTCACCTAGTATGTATTTTAATCTGGGGAGCTCTCCGACAGAGGCTAAGACCCTTTTTCCGCCGGCCACAGATGGTTGAGATATATTATGTGTAATCGTGTTCTTGTTTTCGATTTTTTAATCAATTGTTTGCAGGTAATTGTAGGTCCGTAGACCACGATTCAAGCCCGTAAATCTGTTGAAAGAAGCAGTCGGTGATCGTGACGTAAATCAAGCCCACAGTTCAGTCGCAAATTTGTTGTGCTTAATTGAAGGAGTCTTAAGATTTCTAAGATGGAAGGCGAAGATCCTTCAGGGTAAAATTTTTTGGATTACGATTTGTACGGTGGAAGTCACCTGTAATTTTGATTTGATAAAATTGCAAGCAATTCGAAAAACAAGCGCGAAGAAAATTGTGAGTCATAACCAGTGGAAAAGTAGCAAGATAGCTTGCTAGAGTTCTTGTTGTTCGTGATTGCAGTGAGAAGCCATCAACAAGAGAGTTCAGGTAGGGAACGGTTCCACTATAGTAATTTTTAGATTCGTCTGTCGTCCATGGAGTACTGTTTGTGACAAGAAGGAAGAAGTGGACGGCAGCGAATCGAAGAATACTGGAACTCTCTTGGTGGTGTGCTGCTGGACAAAGAGCTGCTGATGTATCTACATAGTGGTCAGGTATTGAGAGATATCTCCTAACGGTTTATATATAAAACAAGTTAACAGACACTTCGAACTAGTTGTATGTTATTTTAAAACTTTCAAATTGTTCTACAATTCGGGTACCTAATTCTCTTTGGAGAGATCCAGTTTCTGCCCCGACACGTAGAGTGTGAGACCCAAAATTAGTAGAATCGATCGCATTACTGAAATATAATTATCAAATGTATCACAAGGATTGTTTAAAAGCAAGAACTGAAGTATTCACCTGGTTGCACCAGTTGCTATAGTTGGGAGTTTATGCCCGTTCAAGCAGGTTTGGGCTTCGGGCCCAAACGATCTTTCTTAAAATGAGCAGATCATTCGGGCTTTGGGTAGAGCTTTAGGCCGAATTTCGAGCTCGGGCTGTCTCGAAGGATCTTATCTACATCCTTATTAGATAGAGAAAGTCGAAGTATTAACAAATGTATTTCCTTTTAGGATAGTTAGACGACGTGTTATAACGGCCGTGCATACTAATGATTGAAACCATAACAATTTCGGCAATACGAAAACATAGATAACATAGATAGAAAAATTATATAAGAGAATGAGCAAAAGAATAAGTATAGAAAAAGAAAAGATAGAAATACGAAACATACTAAATCGTTAATGTGAGCACATTCATGACACGGGCTCTATTTTCGGGCGGCGCTGCCCAGAGCTCCGGTTCTCCGTTCAGAGCTGGTTCTCCAGCCGGGCCGGCCGGAGAACCAGCTCTGGCGCTGCCGACACTACCAACTGCACGATATCGGAAAGCTTGCTTAATTTATGAGTAGAAGACTTACATGGAATAGATACAACCTATGTTGAATATGCTCTTTTATGTTAGCTGAATAATGTTTGTACAGCTCTCAGAATGCCCTTTTATGCGAGATAACATAATATTTTCAGCAACATGCCTACCAGAGCCATTTAGTTCCCTGTTTCGAAATATTGCAGCAAAGTTCAAATTAGAGCTATCAGAGTATACTTCAAACCAAATTGCTTTCATTCAAGTTGAGGATCGTTACTGTACAAAATATGAAAAAATTCGTATACATATAAATGGTACTCGAGATATATACAACTTATTTTGTTTTGGTAATACATTCAAGTATAATTAAGAAAAGACTATAATTAACTGACTATTGAAAAGAACCTCACTTGGTAGTTACATATTTATTGACACCTGGGATACTTTTTATCAGACCTCTCAAATGGGCCGGGTGGGGCCGGCTGTGAGAGAATAATTCTTGCAAATTTATTCTGGTTACTGGTTAGTGAAATATTTATTGCAATTTGGGATATTTTGCATCAACTGTAGAATTTGGTCTCAAATTCTGCACTATACTGCTGAATTAGTTGTCTAAATTTTAACATTGTAGATCCGTTTTCCTAATGAATAATATTTATTTAACAAATGTACTATTTATTAAGTACAAATGCTGTGTAATCATACCTCGAATATGAACTGTGCTCCAACAGCTGGAATCCCCCCTATACACGGGTTTCAGCAAATACAGCAACCGATCCATAGAAAACTGGGCAAAGTTGCAATTAGGAAACATCAATATATTCATATTTACTGAAAAAGAGCTCCTGTTCAAACCAGAATATATAATTAATTGAATTTTAGTCTTACTCTGACCGGTAGTATCACGAGATAAACAAAGATTTGTGCTATTTGGTTAAATTTAAAATCAATGATTGACATATAAAGAGCAGTATTGGATACTAAATGACTATGATTGACTCACTATAGTCATGTTAATGACTATAAGGATCGACTATAAGGCGTATTGCGATCCTTGAACCTGTTTTTTCTTCGATTTGGCATGGGGGAAAATTTCGTTTGAGTAGCTTGCCAGATTCAGTCACTTTTTAGGAATAATTGTAGGTATTCGGACTTTTCGGTTCTCTTTTAGTCCCGAATTATCCTATGGTGCTGATTGTACACTAGCCCGGTGGTTCAAGGGTAGAATGGCTCGCCTCAAAGAGAAATTATTTGTGTTGAATGTAAAACAACACATTGTAAAACAAAACAACAAAAACATTAAAACATGTATTATTGCCAATAAATGTTGTGACTGGACTAAGTTTTTAGTGTTTTGTGTCTATAAAAGGTATTCGATTGTATATAAAAAAAGATTGTCGATGCAAGTATTCGAATAATTTCACTTCTGGAATTTTCGTGACTGTCACCGATACCCGCAAGTGTCTTTTCGTGGTCACTATATGGTCGAGTATCCAACTCATATTATATTCCCAAGTTAATACTAGTTGTAATCTCACATTACCTGCCACCACTTGCTGCGCGCTATCTCTATATCGCGCCCTGAGTGTGGTGACCTATTGTGATCTACATTTGAATTATGCTATGTTTGTTAGTCCCTGGGTTCAGAAGAGATGTTATATGCTGCCACGCCGGATTTGTAGGGACCTCAAACTTGGGTAATTAAAACTTTATAATAAGAAAGAAGCGAAAACTATACGTAACAAAATATATAACAAGTAAAAGTAATATAATGATAATATAATAAAGTCTAACGTTGATAGTTATAAAGCTGTAAATGAGAAATAACCGCTGTCAGCGCAATAATAACATAATAACATTACAGCATATGCA
>JAQGAV010002563.1:0-15157 GCA_034691345.1 Phasmarhabditis papillosa
AAGTTTCATCATTTACCTTATAACTACAGGCGGCTGACAGCCCGGCCCGGCCCGGCCCAAGATTTGGAACATAGGCCGGGCCGGGCCGGGCCGGGCCGGCCGGGTTAACAGCTCTGCCTAATTTGCCTAACCATGCCAGCCAGAAAGATATAGGATAGTTTAGAAAACTGTTTTTATTTTGGATTTAGATGACTCACATAATAACAGGAGTTAAACAGTGACTGGAATGTCCATTGACTATCACATGGAGCCTTAGTTACTGTAGTTGGCGGTTGCGTCGTTCGGGGTCTCTCGAAGATGCAGACAAACGGCTGTAACGAAGATATGCTACCTCCTTAGACCCTAGCTTTTCATTTCTAAGAGTGGGAATAATGGATAACGGATGTGCTTCCGGGATTCTTTAGGAGCCACAAACTAAGACACCATGGTATTCCTAGTGAAGTTCGGGATTTCCCACCGATTTCCATATTTTACCGTCACTCCATTATTCAGCTCATGCAGGATTCTCACTTCAACTGACCGCTGGAGAGTAGCATTGACCGGACTTCCACTGGTAGCCGGTAGTCGTGGTTCCTAATGCGCAGAAACCTCCGTTTGAGGGTTGTCCTAAAACAATAACTTATGACGGTACGCGCATAAATTCGATTATCTTATTATATTTTTTTGAACTAGTTTGAAAAGTTATTCAGGTTAAGCCAGTCCATAGCTAAGACTATCCTATGGAATACTTCATCATATCAGAGTAAATCAATCAATAAAGGAGTATTTGGTAATGAATAACCAACCAGAAGCCCAGTTCATATAATTAGTTGGCTCTCCATCAATCCATTTCCACTGTCCGCTTAGGTCATCCATACCAAGCCAGAAAATAGTGTTTGCACCGAAGCCAGATGCAGCACTAGCTATGATAATAGTGAAGTAATGTACAGAACCATTTACAGGTTTGAGAAACTGTTTCAGGTTTACGTAAATAGTTCTATAAGTTTCTGAAAACATTTCTCCGTACCAGAAAGCGATCAAATTAATTGTCATTCGCCCAATTAAACAGAGTGAAGATAGCACCCTCTAGAAGGTATAAAATTCATAATTTACCTCCAACATAATCGTTTTCTTGTTTTGATTGAATTGTTGCTAAGTGAGCTCCAACATTTGTGCAGAACTGTTCGGCCTGCTGGTAACCCAGTGGTACGGCTACGAATTTATAACATCTGCAAGATGTTCAATCTGTTTGACGGTGGCATGAACTGGTTAAGACTAATCATCAGTGATTGTTAGAAATTATAAGAGTAACCATTCTTGCGTATTCAACATAACTGAATATGGAAAAGTTTACATAGCATGCTACTTGTATAAATAGATCTTCAGATAATACCTGTCAAAATCACTCCTATAAGAATATCCACTAGGGCAATCGAAGGCACAAGAGGACGAAACAAAAAATAGTAAGCCTAAGAAGAAGATCGACTTTTCCATGAGGAAGCCGGAAAATAATAAACCAAAAGTTGATAGCCAACTAGTGCTGATAAGGCTATCAAGTAGACCACTTGGAGCACAGCTCATGGCAAGGACTGAATTGCATAAGAAACCAGGAACATATTGCTGATAATTTTGAAGAACCCCAATAGAATTATAATAGCCCCCAGTACTTAACAACAATCAGCGTAAAATTTATAGATATAACTCTCAAAATACAACAAACAACTAAAATTGATAAAACACAGACTGAGAATTCAAAGACAGTACACATAGTATATTTTGAAAAACCGGTAAATCTTGAACAAGCGGACAGGCTTAAAGACTTTGAGCTGGGTGCCCCTAAAGACCTCCAGCACGTACAAGCCTAGAGCTGCGCTAATGGGCAGACAACAAAACAATCTACCTAGCAAACGAAATAAAGGAAGGATTCACCGTATTAAAAAGACAGAGTAAGCTGATCTCAGTTTAGATGCATTGTCAAAACTCTGAAGTCAATGAGCATATTAAACATAATTTAGAATTAGATAGCAGCGTTTTACAACCACGTAGGCAAGATCCAACATTCTAGATGTTGATCGCATACACGTAGACAACGGCGAGCATATGCTTGGTTTCCCATCTATACTGCATCGAGACTGAAAGAAAATACGCCGTTAGAAATTTGAAGAAGCGCAGAATGCAGAAATGTGTAGCATTATCAGTCTTTCTTGTTCTTCAATAAAGCTACTAATCAACTGTATCTGCTCCTCAATTGAACGCGGTTGAGTCCTAATTATAATTTATAACTAATGTCTTAAAACCCTGTTTATTTAAAAACCAACGGAGTTTTTGAATGTGAACACCATAATATAGTCTGTTGACTAATTGCTTGCAAAGGGTTACGGTACGATCTGCAAATTTATTAAATCTTATTAGAGCAAACCTGTGCTCTAATACTAATTTTTTAGACCTTTAGCTGCAAGCGATCAGTCCGTCGACTATAACTGATGAATTCTTTGTGTAGAACAGTACACCTGACTTTCTAAAAATCGATTTTGTATTTTTAATATACATTATAGATCTAAATTCTATATTTACGTAGGTCTGAAGCTAAAGTCGTCGTTTTATTCTTCAGCAAATCGTTAAGATTGAAACTAAACTTCTATAGTCGACGGATGTATTGCTTGCAAGGATATACGGTCAGTTTTGCAAAGGAGCGCGGATACTAAGAGGTAATAGACTGCAACCCAAACGGATTAGCGCTCCAGCGCAACATTCGCAGTCCTTTACCTGCAAGTGATCAGTCCTTTAGCGTCGACTATACCACCTGATTTAGGTGGTAGAATACTAGCCGTGCCTGTAGCGGAAATGTCTTCGCAGTTTCATAACCTGCCTTAGGCAAACCTCCACAGCATAACCGCTCAGTGCATTTGCTACAATCGGATTTTCTTAAGGACTGCTAGTCTGTAACAAGAAAAAGGCTGCAAGGCGCGGTGTTAAACGAGGGCTTTCGCAATTACGTATTTGGGTTTTATGAAATCAAATCATCGCAAAAAGACGCCATGATATTTTTTATAGTAACAAGCGCTTCTAATCATACCAAGAACATCTACTTTCGACTTAAATTAAGCAATTTCTGAAAGCCTTTATAACACCGCCCTTGCAGCCTTTTTATTGTTACAGTCTATACAAAGGACTGCGCGCCCGTAAAATGTTTTTTGTAAAACACTATGTGTCATAGTCTATATCTTAATTTTTTACAGTGTTAAATGGAAGTAGAGACGATAGCCTAAAGAAAAATGTTAAAAAAATCACGAAAATTTCACGTTGTGCATCCCATTATCCTTTTCCAATTTTTGGATCAGTTAGCAAAAAACGCGCCAAAACTAAGAAAGAGCCGCCGTTTGAATCAAGTCCGATTGCACCACGGATATGCTGTGCCTCAAATCCCCTCAAACCTAATACCTTCAATCTTCTTGACGGAATGCCTTTCATCCGTAGGTGGTGTATCACCGCGAATTATACTTCTACCGTAGCTGTACCGTCTACATAGGGTTCGATGCGGGTCCTAAACTCTTATCTTAAATATGTAATGCCTGAACGGCATAGCATGTTCCATGCACATGTGCCGGTGCCAGGCAACTGATGGACAACTTCAAGATTATGCTTTATAAATAAACTGCTTATCTCTTAGTCGTGTTGTATATACTATAGCTTATTAATAGTCAGAATAGTAGTATTAGGGTAACTTGTCTTTGGGGTCATAAGTCCGGGGTAAGCCTGACGTTAGTCAGCTCCAGCAGTTAAGAGGAAATAACAACCTCAGCTATATAAAAACAAATAAAGTCTTACAAATAGGATATTTGTAATAATTTAGCGATTCCACTTAATTTTACTCAGAAAATAACATTAATAAAACAGCATTCACTGGTTATCTAATAACTTACGGATGGCGAACGGAAACCGGGTACTCTTGCATTGATGGATAAAGCACCTGCAAGCGCAATAAGTTATTCATTTAAGAAAGATTTAAACATTATGATTTTCTGAATTTTCTGAAAGATTTTCTGAATACTATAATGAATATAAATGTGGAAACAGCCTAAAACAGTCTTTTTGACGTTACTTACATACATATTCTTACCCTAGCAATACGATGGTGACATCTCCGACCATGTGGATCCTGAAAATAAACGATATCCTATGTGAATATGGGGAATGTATGTATTGTATGGATGATGTAAAGAAATTGGGGAACAGAACAACCAATCATTTTCTCCACTGATAAATTGAAAAACCTTTCCTCTTTTGGATAAATCCCTGGATAACTCTCTGGATCAATAGGGAATACCTCATTTTTGCAACTTACATTAAAACGTGGAAGGCAGAATCCTGTCACAGCTGGAGCAAAACCTAAATTATTGTTTTTAAGATTCCCATCAAAGAGTAATGGGGGCTTCAAGATTCAAAGAAATGTTTAAAGTGGTGGAGCCAAACTAGTAGTTTACAGTAGCAAAATAGTAGTTGCTAGATCAACAATCGATTAAATTTTGCTAGATTGTCTCGAAATCGGAGCCTATGTTTTTTGAACTGACTGGAATTGTGGCATATACACCCAACCGGCGTTTCTATACTACGGCCCCAGGAAACTATCGTCTGCTTTTTGCCGTACATGCTTTTTTATACACGGTCTCAGCTTTGTGTGTTCATGTATGATTAATAAAAATATAATAACAATAATAAACTAATCATGACACTGTTTATATAAAGTAGAAAGAATGTGTATTATATGAGAAGTACACGTCACAAAAGGAATGCGAAACCTGCCTTCCGGTACAAGATGGTAATATCAACATGATAGAATATGGGCAAACCTAACTCAATCAAAATAAAATAAAACATTAAAATCAGTCGTGATATGTATATAATATGTTTCAATAGATCTATTTCCTGCTCCGTGTCCTGGAGAGAGGCGGTGTTATATAGTCTGTAACAAGAAAAAGGCTGCAAGGTGCGGTGTTAAAGGAGGGCTTTCGCAATTACGTATTTGGGTTTGATGAAATCAAACCATCGCAAAAAGACGCCATGATATTTTTCTAGTAACAAGCAAGAAATTGCGCTTCTAATCATACCAAGAACATCTACTTTCGACTTAAATTAAGCAATTTCCGAAAGCCTTTATAACACCGCACATTGCAGCCTTTTTCATGTTACAGACTATAGTAACATGAATGAAAAATCGTTGGATTGGTGTAATTTCTTCAAAAGTATATTCATTTTTATACAACACCGCTACTCTCCATGACACTGCGCTGTAAACAAGTTCCTCGTACAGACTACACGACCGTTTCTAAGGAATTTGAACGGTGACAAGAAAAAGTTATGAGTAATCAGTTGAAATTGAAAAATGCAAAACATATGAAAAGTTGTTAGAAAGGTGCCATCCACAAATAAATACATTTAACTTTGATTATGGTCCGTAGGAAAGAAAGTTTATATCATGGCCGGGAATTTCACGGGCCACACCGGCCGAGCCGGTGCCGACGTTTTAGGAAATCGGCTCGGGGCCAAAAATTGGAGAAATGGGCCGGCCCGGGCCGGTCTTTTCCCAACCCTAGTTTATATATTGTTATTATTGTGGAATTGTGGAACAAGGGCTGGCAGAATTGCACAAATATAGAAAGAAGATGTGATTAAATAAATAAGGTTATTAATATTTTATGAAATATGGAATGTAAATAACTAAAGTGAGAGTTGGAACTAAATTCGTTTCGTCTAGTTAGACGATCGGTTTACGAAAAGGGTTCTATAATGTTACCCAATGGATAAGAAAAGAATTGCAGGCAGTCAACCGACACAATGGGCCGATGACCTGATCAAGCTCACCAACACTGGTATAACATGGGCAAGAAGTGAACCGAGCGAATATTAGAACATGATCAACCAACGCATATAAAATCTCATGTGTTATTGCGATTATTGGAGTACATTAGTGTATTGTATTGTATTGTATTGTGTAAGCTGTAGTAATACTTTATGAATATTTCTTTTTGGGCGGGTCGATTTCTTTGCAAATGGATTTGCAGGGCCTAGTGTTTGGTCGGATTAGCCCACCCAGGCCAAATTCAAGATGCAACTGTTTTTTATAGAGCGTATACTTCAAAAGCGAAGTAATTTATTCAATTCCACAAGCAATTCGGTAACTGTGGGGCTTATATATCAATAAATACGGTTAAAAATTTCAAGGGCATAGGGTTTGGGCAGGCCTCTCACGAAAAGCCCAAGCCCGGTCGGGCTTCGGCCCGGCCCGGTGAAGAACTTTCAAGGCCCGGCCCGGCCCGGTCGGGCCGGAGTGTATTGTGTATAGTCATTTCTGATAAAATTTACAATTTTTATATATAACTTATTGATTGATGATTTTAACTGATATCTGTTACAAATTATCAATCACTTTGATTGAGAGGTTATCAATCTTCTCGACGGAATTCTTTTCAACCTTAGGTGGTGTATCGGCACGCATTCTACCGTAGCCATACCCTCTATATCGTCTTCTCTGCGGGTCCTAAACTCTTATTTTATAAAGATTATTGTAATAATTTCGCGATTTCACTTAAATTTACTCATAGTAAGAAAATAATATTAATAAAAATAGCATTCACTGATTATCTAAAAACTTACGGATGGCGAAGGGAAACAGGGTACTCTTGCATTGAAAGATAAAGCACCTGCAAACGCAATATGTTATTCATTTAAGAAAGATTTAAACACTCTGCAGTTCCCTAATGTGAGCAGCAAAATGCCGAAAACAAATAAACAAACTTTAAGCCTCGTGGTCAATGATAAAGGTATATTCCTCTGAGTGTAGGGGAAACTGACTGTAAACGATTTTTCCAACTATTTGAATTATTACAAGCATTAAGAATTAGTTATAATATTATTATTATAGATTGTTGGGTTTTTCTTTTCAGGTACACGAATGTAGGTTAGAAAGTCAGAATTGGCCACATCACTCCTCCGAAAGTACGAGTATCAGTTAAAAAAGAATAACAAATGATAATTTTTTCTGTTTTTCAATTGTACTTTCGGAAAATAAACATTTATTATTATTATTAACGTACCACAAACTAGGAGCACAACGAAGAAGACTGAGAATTTCATTTTGATGTGTGAAAAGTTAAAAGAAGACCAACTTTTATACTATAGTCGACGGCAAGGGCTTATGCAGGGGGGTACGGTCGAGCTGCAAACTCAATGGGTCAGATCATTGCTATTGCACGCACAAATGCAGAATTTAGAACGAAATATTCTATTAAAACAAGGTGAAACGGTCATTCTTTCTATTTTTATGTTATGTTCTCTTAAATTTTGACCAGTCGTTACAATAGTATAAGAAACAAAAAAAATATGATAGCATTAGCAGCTAGAAAGCGATTTTGCCTTGATTTCTTTGAGCATGCTCCTTATCATACTAAATGGAAATTTTTGATCGAGCCCAAGTTTATTCTATATTAGAATATATGTATAGTAACTATTTTCATAAAAACATATCATTTTAATATCATATTCGTATAAAAAAATACGTTTTTCTTCATTTACTGATTTGGTGAATTCAAATTATTTGAATTTGCGCGCTGGCAACAGAGCGCCCAGACCTTTAACCAGCATAAACCTTTGTCGTCGCCTATATGCCGTTGAGGGATACGTATCCCCGGGCAAAGTATCCTGCGGGATATGTCTCTGGATAAGGGTCCTCTATTCTCACAGACTATTATTTGGAATTTCATTAATGATTCGGGAAGATCTGAAAAACAAGCCATATAGTTCATTTCAATAAAAAGAGCAGTACCATTTTAGGCTCCTCGCAAATCTCGACTGCGAGCGCATCGTGAAATGAGGGACGACGATGGATTTTTAGTTCGGCATTATGCCGGTACTGTCTGTTATCATACTCAACAGTTTTTGGATAAAAATAATGACCAGCTTCATAATTCACTAGAGATGCTTATCGAACAGAGCAGGTAAGTAAACTTAAAAGAAAACAGTATTAGCGGATATTGGAAAATTGGTTTCTATAAACTCTATTATAAATGGTTAGACTTCAGGTTTATTATGATCACATGTATTTTATAAAAAACATGAAAAAACCAATGAATTTAATTTCAGCCACGAGTTCCTCCGGTCTTTATTTAATTCTTCGGTTACGGAAGTTCAGTCCGCATCTGCTCCGGGTCGTCGCTCTACTAGTGCAAATCGTCTACAAGCAGCTAGTGTTGGAAGCAAATTCCGATCTCAACTGAACTTACTTATTGAGAAGTTAACAAACACGGTATGTTTTTCACAATCTCATTCGTATTGCTGTCTGCCTACAGACTTTTAAGATCTAGGCCAGGCTAAAAACCGGTTGTATGGCAGGAAATTTTGTTGGTCTGTCTTTTTGGAATACTACTTTGTAACCAAGCATCGGTGGTTCAGTGGTAGAATGCTCGCCTGCCACGCGGGCGGCCCGGGTTCGATTCCCGGCCGATGCAATGTTTTGAAAAAATAATTAAAAATTGCAGGGAACCCATTTCGTTAGATGTGTGAAGCCGAATTCCTACATGAAGCCGGGGGAATTTGATTCTCTAGCAATTTTGAGTCAGCTAAAGTGTGCTGGAATGGCATCCGTATTGAAACTTATGCAAAAAGGATTTCCAAGCAGGTAACCGCCATTAATCCATTATTGTGTGAGCTTAATATAGTCTATAACAAACAAAAGACCGCAGAGCGCGATGGTATACATAGGCTTCCGCAATTGCGTATTTTTCTTTTTCTGGACAGGACACACAATAAAACTAGTAAAATAATATTTTTCTGACAACAAACAAAAAATTGTCCATCGAACCTTATAATGGAAGTTAATTTTTCCACAGAACGAGCGATTTTTGAAACCTTAAACAACACCGCTCTCTGCAGTCTTTGTTTTGTTATGAACTATAGCTAACTTATTACGTTAATTTACCTGTTCGTTTCAGAACTGGATTCGCGGACCTCTACGCTATGTATAAAACAGTTCTACCGCCTGAGCTCGCCCGTCTCGATCCCCGCCTTTTCTGCAAATGTCTCTTCCGAGCACTTGGCCTAAACAATCTTGACTTTAAATTCGGAAACACAAAAGTCTTTTTTAGGCCTGGGAAATTTGCCGAGTTTGATCAGGTTGATAAGCTCATTGAATAATAGTAACTCTAGTATTTAGATGTTGCGTCAGGATCCCGTTCAGATGAAAGAGTTAATTTCACGGGTGCGGTCGTGGTTGTTGCGTACGCAATGGAAGAAAGCGCAGTACGGCGCGTGGAGTGTCATTAAATGTAAGTTACCCATAACAATATTGAGTATTGTTACTTCATTCTTCCATAACCACTATCCATCTTTGGTTATTTCTCATTCAGCCTTTCTATCAACGGCACAGTTATTTTTGCAGCTCCTTCAAATATTAAATATATAATAAATATATCCGTTCGCATCCGTTCCATCTTCCCCGCTCAACAAACTGACAGCTTCATCATCGCAAAAAGAGAACTCGTCATTCCGGCAAGCGACTGATGTCACGCTATTTCGGCCATTATAAACTCATATTTTGATGAAAAAGGATGACAGGCAGTTCCGGGTTTCTTCATAGGAGAAGGGCTCTTATAAAGAACAATAGCTGACTTTATTGAACCGTTTCAACAAATACGGTAACAACTACAGATGAGCATTTTGGTCTGGCCCAGCTCAGTGCAGCGCTTAATTTGCTTGGCCCATCTATATTGTCTACGGATAGTTGGTACTTTAAACCGGGTCAAAGTTGGAGCATCCTAAAGCCAAATTTGTTGTCCTTTGTTCCGTTTGAGTCAACGGTTATTATTTTTCAATCCTAGCTCAATTCTAAAAGCTGTACATCTAACCAGGGGAAGGTCTCAACTTAGGTTGGAGGCAGGACTATTTTCCAAAACTGCAACGGAGGCAGGACCTTAGAGTTATGATCGACCTTCCCCTGGTAAGCTGGTTTCTGAGTTTCAATTCTTCACAAATCTTTCAACGTTTGACGCCCTCCACCACTACTCTCTTTTCTTAGTTGAATACTGATTTTTTCTACTCACGAGCCCATTATTTTGACTGCAAGTATCCACTTCAGGGCATGCTGCTTGCGCTAAACGGCACGTGGCAGTGGCAGGTTTAGGTGGCGTTCTTATAAGAAATTCTTTCATCATGATTTCATTTTACATATTTCGCAGTGCGTTCACCGGATCTTCGAATTCCAAACAATGGTTATAATAATCTTAAATTTTGACTTTCTAACAACGAACCTATGCAACCGGCCTTCATTGCCCAACTTCAACTAGACGAAACGCGAAATAGTTCCAACTTTCACTTTAGTTATATTTACTAAATACCTGTCAATAATTCTTTTAATTTTCAATTTTTAATTCAACTCATTTTCTTCATTTTCTGTATATTTCCTTGCCAAAAGTTCAAAAACTGTGATTGGAGTTCCTATTTTGAGGCTTGGCCGAGACGGAAACGCCAGTTCCGCAGAAAAGGAGTTGCAAACATCTGTTTCGTGAAAAACACTGGCTTTCTATTTTGGAATTTTCGAAAACTTTAAACTTCTCTGTGTAGTCTTTTTTTTTAATTTTGTTTGTAAACTTTTATTATATTGTTTATTTTAGTGAAGAATAAGATCATCTACCGTGGAGAAAAGACAAAACTACTTCAAGCGGCAATTCGTGGATATCTAACTAGGAAACATCATAAACCGAGGTAAATAATAGAAGAACAAGATCTTAACTACCATATTCTCGGTGAAGAATGATCTATCACTACCTAAAATGGTAGTTTAGATGATGTTTAACACACTATAGTCTACGGACAAATCTCATGTAGTTTAAAGGTCTATTTATTATAAGGCGAGCGCACAAATATATCGGTTGCTTGTACATTTTCTTTCGATTTCCGCGCTCTTTATAAATTCTACAGTACACCCCTGCAAACGATTAATCCGTCGACTATATGTATATTATATCCTGTCTCAAGAACAGGGGATTCAGCACGGTATCCTGGAGAGCAGCGGTGTTAAATATAAACGAATGTGCTTCTGAAGAAAAAGCTCCCAATTTATGAAATTAGTTTGGGGAAATGGTAGGGTACGGTACGAGGTATACCGGTATTTCACTAAAATCCCTTCCGAAACCCGACCCTACATCAAATGTTCATTCATTTTTTAATAAAACCGCCGCTCCTCAGTGGCCGTAGTAGAGAAACGCCCGGGTAGTGTAGTTTCGTGCACCCGAAGACTGAATGTTAGAAAGGAGCCGTCTCTGCTCAGAAGATTCCGCAATGAATGGCCGAAACCCTGCCTCGAAGACATCTACTATTGTAGTGATACGATTGATACAGGAAATTATACCTTTTAATACTTTTATGGCCGGGCAGTTTTTGGATTTCCGAACAGCTATGAAGTGTTGCACGGGCATGCTAAAAAATGCGCGGGCACCCACCGGGGCGTTTCTATACTACGGCCACAAGATACTGCAAGAACTTAGCTCTTGAAACAGACTATATTTGCAAACAAAACTAATGGATGTAAACTAATAATATATAAATCTAAACTAAAATCTAAATACCAACTGCAATTAGAGTAGATTGCGTGTTGAAATCCAGTAAATTCATCAAATTTCTCCCGAAATTCGAAAAGTGGGCGGAGTTTCGACACCGGGTGAATACACCTGCGGTCATCCATTATAACTATCAGTAAACGAAGACACAAAATAAAGACAGAACACAATTAGATCAGCAGGTTTAATTACCAGGGTTACTGTAGTTCTGTCAATTTCGTGCCAGGATCAAAGTGCTATTAAGATTGACCGGTAGGGAAACAGGTGGTATTGCGATATTAGTTCAAAAATTTGGTCTGAAGGTCTGTTGAACTATATTTTGCGCTATGTAGGGTGAAAGTTGAATTTTCATGGGAATGATTGTTCGATGAAGTTATTACTTAGCAGAGCTGGTTACCGGCCCGGCCTGAAATTTTGAAACCAAGGCCGGGCCGGGACGGCCGGATAACCACCCCTGGTACACTTAGTGCTGGACCAAATGCTTCTGGTTCTATTGGATTTCAAAGAATCTTTTTACCGCACTATAGCAAACTTCTGAAGGCAGTTGTCATGTTGAAATATTCATAGGTTATTCTGGTTACGTATGGTGGTGAAATAATAATGAATAATAATAAACTTAGCTGCTCAGCTAGTAGGAAATGTTGTGGGTTTGTTCCCTCCCCCGCCCCAAGCCGGATTGAGCAACCGTGGGATGTATGCTTGTATGTTCTTTTATGGTTCCCGCAAAACCGACTTCTAGCTGCCCCAAAGATGGAAAGAATAACAAGAACACCCGACATGTGATATACATTGATATACGGAATAAATATTTGTAATTAACTTAAGTTGGGAAACATCCGGTTTAAAGTACAATCCACATAAGAAATTTACTCCATATTTTGAACTATTGCAATGTTCTTTGGTTGGAACCTATACTTCAGCGGTGCGAAGTTCACAAGCGGGCTCGGGCCCAAATTGTTGAGTTGGCCCCGGCAAAGCCCACCCTTTCCGATTTCTGCTACACTTCAGACAAAAAAGTTCGAAAACCTTCTAAACTAACCATCATCACTGCTCCAATCATCCCCATAGATGTATCTGTCGTCATCCGGATCTCGCTTCTCGCCGACTTCCTTAGCTCTTTGGAGACCTTCAGGTTCCCTCATATTATCCGTAGACAGAGTCATTGGATCCATATAGAACTTAGAAGATGATCGACCAGACTTACGATCAACCTTTTGACGTAGTTTGTCCATCTGAAACATGTAGCTTCAAGAATTAAAGTTAAATTAGGAATAGGAATTCGACCACTCCGGCTCAGAGGTGGTTATCCGGCCGGCCCGGCGTGGGTTTCAAAATTACAGGCCAAGCCGGGCCGGTAACCAGCACTGCTCTGGCCGGACCGGCACGTTGCGAACTTAGTTTGAATGTTTTAGAAGAATCTTTTCTTTTTGTTTTAGCGTCTACATAATGAAATAATGAACAACAGAAGGTAGTTTCGACTTTTGGGATTCAAAGTTGGGAATGGCCGATATTGATAAGTGAAATGGATGTAGACAAAAATTGCTGTTTTTAACAATGAAAGGAAATCTAAACATGGTTTCAAAACTTAAAAGTATCTTTAGATTTTGTTTTTGTATAACTTCAACGACTACCCACCTTTTTAGAGAAGTTCAGCTGTAAATCGCTCTTGAATTTGAACAATTTATCAAGTTCCAGGGTACTCACGGGACGTCGACCTTTTCGATTTCTGAAATGAAATATGGCAACTTTTTATAATTTCATTTAGTTTTTTTCATAAACAATTTCTCTAAAAGTTAAAAAGTTACTCAAAGACTTGGACAATTGTTGATAACCGAACAAAAACTCGGACAACCGAAACATAAAAGTTATTGAACTGAAATGTTATTGAAAACCTTGCAAGTGTTCCCAAATGGAAATTCCGCTCATCCGCAGTGGTTCCGGAACTTATTGATCGATTCATGATGTCGTCGTCCGCTCGCGTGCCGGCCCGTTGCGTCGCGGTTGTGCTCCAAGGAGTGAATGTCATAGATGATCGCTTGCTTAGGGTAGGAGGCGAGTTTTCTTGGTCCCGACTGGATCTAGCGGTTACTGTAGGTGATGACGTCACAGATTGACTAAATGGACAAGTAGGACAGTTGGGTTACTGTAGGTTAGTAAATATTGAATTATGTTACAGTTCCAAATATAAATACCCCACAGACTTGGTAGTATACAATAACATATGAGCTTTTTGTTAGTGATTAGGCTATGGACAAAAACTACGGGTGTTCTCGAGCTAATTACCCTGAATCCAGCCCGAGCCGGCCCGTCAAATCCCTCCCCCGTCCCAAGCCGGATTGAGCAACCGCGGGATGTATGATTGAATGTTCTCTTATGATTCCCGCAAAACGGACTTCTAGCTGCCCCAGAGATGGAAACAATAATAAGAACACCCGACATGTGATATACATTGATATACGGAGTAAATAGTCTTAATAAACTTAGGTTGGGAAACATCCGGATTAAAGTACAATCCACATAAGAACCATATTACATATTTTGAAATATTGCAATTTTCTTTGCGTGGAACCTATACTTCAGGGGTGCGACGTTCACAAGCCTACCCGAGCCCAAATTTTCGAGTTGGCCCGGGCAGAGCCCGCCCTTTCCGATTACTGCAATACTTCAGACAAAAAAGTTCGAAAACTTTCTAAACTAACCATCATCACTGCTCCAATCATCCCCATATATGTATCTGTCGTCATCCGGATCTCGCTTCTCGCCTACTTCCTTAGCTCTTTGGAGACCTTCAGGCTCCCGCATATTATCCGTAGACAGAGTCATTGGATCCATATAGAACTTAGAAGATGATCGACCAGACTTGCGGTCTACCTTTTGCCGCAATTTGTCCATCTGAAACGTTTAGTTTGGAGAACTGAAGTTAAATTAGGGATTAGGCGGGCTAACTTTGAAAATGGGGCCCCGACCAGAGCAGGTTACCGAACCCTGCCCGGCCCTAAATTTTGAAACCCAGGCCGGGTCGGCCGGATAACCACCTCTGGCCCCGAATGCCATACTTTTGGACGTTTTGAATATTTTGAATATTAGAATCTTTGCTCTTTTGCCTGGCGCCTGGATAATGTAAAACAAAAAAATACGCCTCGATTTTAATGAGACTCAATGTTTTGAATGACCGATTTTGATAGATCAAACGGATCAATAGTAAAATTATTGTTGTAAAAAGTATCTTTAGATTTCGTATTTTTTTGTATAACTTCAACGACTACCCACCTTTTTAGAGAAGTTCAGCTGTAAATCGCTCTTGAATTTGAACAACTTATCCAGTTCCAGGGTACTCACGGGACGCCGACCTTTTCGATTTCTGAAATCAAATTTATGACAACTTTTTTATAATTTCATTTAGTTTTTTTGTAAACAGTTTCCCGAAATGTTAAAAAGTTACTCAAAGACTTGGACAACCGAGACAAAAAGTTATGGAAATGAAATGTTATAAAAACCTTGCAAGTGTTCCCAAATGGAAATTCCGCTCATCCGCAGTGGTTCCGGAACTTATTGATCGATTCATGATG
>JAQGAV010002564.1:0-15155 GCA_034691345.1 Phasmarhabditis papillosa
GCACCCGAAGACTGAATGTTAGAAAGGAGCCGTCTCTGCTCAGAAGATTCCGCAAAGATGTGCCGCAACCCTGCGCCGAAGAAATCTCCAATTATTTATGTGATACGTGCGATTACAGGTCAATAAACACTTTTTAAAGTGTAATATAAATCCAAGAGCTTTGATAATAATTACCTTGTTAGTTAAATATTAATATTAATGTTACTTCTGGTTATAACAGACTCGAGTAAAAACGCGCTCTGGCAGTTAATTGCCTTGGCGATCACAGAGATAACACATTGAAAGGTCAGGCAAAAAAGTCACTTAATGGAGAATTAATAAAACTTTTCAATAATAGCAAACTGTTTACTTTGTAAGGCGATTAACGAAAGGAAGCTATTGCTAACATCAGTATGAATCTTATTTCTGAAGCAAGCGGCGACAATCTTTTTTTCCTTAATTAAGGCACCAAGGACATGGTATCAATCAGTTTCGCATCACGCCCGCCGTGGTATCGCTTGTCTACCAGATTAGTTTTAAAAGGATTACGAGAAAGCAACACTATGAACAACTCATTTGCTCAACTTTATTCAACTATCATACCACAATACATTTATGTATCACGAAAACTACCACAATATCGTTTTCAAAACGATCAAATATTCGAAACATCTTCAACTTTACGGCTAAAAATTAAAAATCTACAGAAACTACGGAATAGTATGCTGCAACAAAAGATACACGTACTCGGTAATACATTTAAACGAACAAACAAACTCGTCAAAAGCCCCAACTAAAAGGGCAATGTAAAGTATGGCTCTATACATATGGCAATGGGGAGAAGTGATTTAGTATGAATAACAAGTATTAATACAGATTACATTAATATGCTTTATATTTAATAGTTTATTGATCATTTATTCCTTATGTAGATCATCCATTCTGAAGATGGTATCATGTTTGTCGTCAGCAGCTGACATATCACGCAGTGAGAGGCATCGGACCATTTCAGTTTCAAGGTGCTAAAGTTATATTTTAATTACCACAATAATCTAAGGCATTATTATAATTCAAACGAATGATCTGTTTTATGTCGCCGTAAAACATTTTGAATTCAAGATAATCATTAAGAGAAAGAGATGACTAGAGGGCACTTTTAACAAAATAATATGTTTTTGATCTACGAAGCCCATAACGTGAAAAAGATTTGCTAATTACATATTACATATTCTGCTCATATGAAGTGCTATAATGTTATAAACTGTTTCATATTTCAGTGATTCAGCGGTAGTTTTCTTATTTTGAAAATTTTTGACTTCAGTTTTTGAAGTTGGTGGATGGAAACCTAATCTAACGAGGGGGTTTTGCTATTCAGTTTACCTTGAACTTCTTTCTGTTAGCCTCCGAGAAGGGAGTGGTACCGAAATCATCCATGGCAGTAGGGCTTAGACCGGCTTCCAGCATAAGATATTCAACAACTTCGGGATGATTGTGAGTCACAGCCTGCAACAAATTATTCTATTTTAAACGCTTTATTAATTCGATAAACTCTGCGTTAACAATAACATAAAACTTTAGAATTACATGGAAAAATAGCTGAAATACTACTCTATACTGCTGAATTAATGTTTTTGTTCAATTCGATCTGAAGATTCGGGTGATTTGCGTATTCTACTTTCTGGAGTCGGAAACATTTTAAATGTATACTTTATATCTACTCCAAATTTTAAATATTTATGTAATGTAGCTATAGTATACGAATTTTTTTGTTCTAATTAAACTAACCACGTGAAGAGCTGTTCTCCCATCATAATCAGTTTCCTGAAGAGAGCAACCGGCTGCGCGGTAACATTTGAGCAGCTCAACATCGCCCTGCGAGGCAGCCAGACATAGATCGACACCTATAAGTTAAAATATGCATGTTATAGATAGTTAATATTACAAAATATAAAAAATAAAATATTTTCAAGTTTTTGTCAAGTCTCTGTATGCACCCCTCGTTAACTTATTTCGATTATATTGGAGTTTTTTAGTTGACTTTGAGAGTTTAGTGTAAACCGAACAATCCGAACACACTATGTTTTCTGTATTTCAAAACAACATCGAAAAAAAGTATCGGTCCACTTACTGTTTAACCAATAAACCTTTTGCTTACCAATTTTCTGAGTTGAGAAGTCTACCAGTCCACCGGCCTCTCTAATGGCTTCCACGCATTCACGAGCCTTAGCTTTTGCGGCACAGATAATTGGATTGTAACCGAACATGTCTCTGAAATAAGAATATTATTCAATTGTAGTACATATTACCATATAAGGACAGCTTTGCATTGCAATAAATGATCGCAAAGAAATATCAACCAATAAGAAACATTTGATTTTCGGAAGAAAGAGATTATATATAGTATTATATTTCTGTTAACGAATAATCGTCCCTAAACTTTCGAAGGCTCAAAGTTATTTACATTCAATTCTAGTTTTAATTTGTTTTCGAACGTTTCCTCTTGTCTTACTTCATGTGTACATTAGCACCAATGCTCAATAAATAGTTGACAGCCTCTAGATTTGCATTAGATGCAGCTACGTGAAGGGCGGTACGGAGATTGTAGTCGGGGCTGGAGAAGTTCACTCCCGAATCCTGAAAAAGTTCATGTTTGTCATAAACAAAAAGTAACGTTTCCATATTGTCTAATAATGTTTTACAAATTTGTCTCATTTTAATTCAACAAACCCCTTCCTTCTTTTATTTTAAACGGGTACTAACACTAAAAAAAAGGTAAGAGTATCAAATATTTGATAAATCAGGTTTCTTATAATTCCGTATCGCTACAAACATATAAAATACCTTTAGAGCCTTAAGAAGGTCGGGGTTGTTAGTCTTTGCTGCATTACAGAAGAGTGGAGGTAGAATAATATCACGAATCATTTGAATTTCGTGACCAGATGAAACACGAAGACATTTGGCAATGTGCGGAACTATAAGCGGTAATATAAAAGGTCCTATACCAATGCCAAAGGTTATTTTTGCGATGAATTTCAAATACAAGTGTAATATATATAATTTGTAATGCTAACTTTCAAGCAAACGAATAATTATTGAAACGATTCTTAAATAGTAGTTGACTAATCCCTTGACTAGTGATTGTGAAAGTTTTACCTTCCAGAACATTTGGGAAAATAAATAAGATCTCATAATTTTTAATGTACTGTCACACAATCTTATAATTATCTATTTATAAAACTGCAAACTCACTAATGTCCAAATCCTTGATTCCACCCTTGTTGGTTACAGTCATTTCTCCACGTAGATTTGTTTGTAGCATCTGCAAGAATAACAAATTATTGGATTAATTAAATGCAAGACGTTTTTAAAGTAATATTGATTAACACGATATTTTTCCTCAACACTTGTCAACTTAAGAGCTGATAAACTTCTGGTAAAAGAAAAACCTCAACCGTAGCCGGTTTATGCTTTTCTCGAAGCTAATTGAAGAAGAAGAGGAACGTTCAAGCTTGAAAGCTTTATAGTCAACTCAACGTTAGCAACAGGTTCAACAACAATTCTGTGAATGTATGTCTAAACTAACAATTCTCTTAGTTTCCTGGTCCCATTCGTCCTTCCCAAGCACATAACACATTTTGGCCATTGCAGATTCAGAGGTCATGTCAGATCCAGGAATTACTCCAATGTCGTATAAGATCTATAATCATTTGTTAAGATAGGTAGCATATTTAACTTGATAAATTCTCAATAAAAAAGACGCACTATTATTCGGTAAAAGACTCTACTTTTGCTTTAATGTTTGAAACATTTCTACTATGTTACTTCACCTTTGCCAATTCTACATAATCAAAAAATTAGTAGATAATTTAGAATAAAGTAAGCAATATTTTATCTTTTCGTCTTAATGTATGTATTTTAAATTCAAAGTAAAGACCTACTTTTCCTGTAGCGTAGTTTACATCCACTTGTCCCTTTAAGCACTGCGAGCAATTCACAACAAGGCAACCTCTGTCGATAGCTTCCTTAATATTTATATAGTTACCTTTGAAAAATAAAAGCACAAAACAGAGAAGTCTAGGCAAATCAAATTGAAGTGATAATACTGTTAGAAGTGCCCAATCAACAAATCATTTTCAGTTGTTTGATTGGGAAATCGATCATAGGCGATCATCAACAATTTGTTTTCTACTAGGAACGTGACCTTTTGTAATGTAAGAAAGAAACCATCCAAAAACAATGTAAAGTACATAAATTATTATTATTTCATAGAAAAAATAGATGACATACCTTTAGAGCTTGAATGATATCCAAACGTCGTGATGGCATGTTTCCAGAGCCAAAGGTTTGTAGAATAACACCCTTAGTTGGGGTCTGGAGGAAAGCCCGTACCTGAAAATAGAGCACTATTATGCAGGAAGAATTCATAAAGGCAATTTGTTCATATATATTTAGTAGCCGGTAAACTCAAAAACGATAATTACGGAAAAGAAGTGTTTCTGCTGAAACTATGCAGGTTGAGACCATTACTTTTAATATAGAGCGGAGAATAGGACTTGACAATAAAGGCAATAAAGGCAAATTGCAAACAAGTTTGAAAATGTGTACCAGGTTCTAAAATTTTGACACACCGATTCAATACTCATAGAAGGGAAGATTCTTAGCATTCCAACGTCTCTGCATAGATTATCATGTACTGTGAAGGGTCTGACGGCATCACTTCGGAAAATTGAATCGTAGCTCACTAAAAGTATTGTATGGGGGGAAATATGAAACAGGGATATAATAATTAAACTTTTATTAATAATACCTTATAATACTTGTAATTGATAATAATTACTAAATACTATAATTAAACTTGAAAGCAAAAATTATACGTTTCACTAAAAATGATACTGATATGCCTTACCCTTGAGATACAGTACTTGTAATCTTTGTTTTAAAATACATGATTGAAAGTATAAATATACCTGTGATGTTAATTGCCATTTTAGCCAGAGGTGGCATATTAGGGCTAGTGAAGGCCTCCAAAGCCGAATTGTCTAACTTCACAGTACGATTACCGCGCATCAGCTTGTTGTTGAAGTACACACAAACCTTAATAGAATAACTTTTTTGCTTTAATGAATAATAAATGATTAATCAATCAAATATAATTTTCAATATAACTATATGCTTCTTCTAGAGATTGAAAGCAAACTTTAGGTAGCTGTTTCGTCGAGACCATTACTAAAACAATTATTTCAATTATTCTAGCAATATCAAATATTTGATGTGCCAACCTCGGGAATATCAAAGTTTCCAGCTGTAATCAGGGCTCCAATAAGGTTTTCCATACCATCAGAACGAACTTCGGCAACCGGGATCTGAAACAATTTACGATTAACAAATTGTATGGGTGTTCGCTTTAATGTGGTGTGTTTCTAATCCTTATTCATTTAATTTTATATCCTTATCGCCATTAGCCAAGAACAAGGACTTAGAATCCAATTGTTCAGTGAACCTACTTTGTAATGATTTACCTCTACACAAATTCTTCAACAAGCTATGAGGTTTTGCTTCTTTGACTGGTAGATGCTAGTTTGCGAAAAGGTTCCATACCTGACTTCCTGTAATGATCACTGGTTTTCCAAGATTTTCCATCATGAACGAAAGAGCGCTAGCTGTGTAAGCCAGAGTATCGGTACCATGTAGAACGACAAACCCGTCATAGTTGTGATATGCCTAAAATATAACTTCTTTCTGCTAATTATGGTAAGCTTAGAATAAAGTTTAGGCTTGGAAAAATGTTCCGTTCTTACATTCTTTCAACAAGTTGTAGTAACTTCTTGAAATGGTTTACCAAACCCTACCAGTAAATATAAATGCTCAGAACAAATTTCACTTCGAACTTTTTTTAGTTTTGTTTGAAGTACTCACTTTTCTAATATCCGTAGCAATTCGAATCCAGTCATCGAATGTCATATCACAGGAATCGAGAAGAGGCTCATATTCAACAATCTGAAATATTACAAAGTTCAAATATAATGAGGTAAACCATTTAGAAATGAGCAGAAGCATTTTTAACCTAATTAAAATAATTTAATAAAACATAACGGAAGTGGTCTCTCTGAAGAAAAAGAAATATAGAAGCCCGATTACGAACAAGCAGGAAAACTTGTTCAAAAGTTATTAAAATCTTGTCCGGACTATACAACTTACCCAATAAACAACCCGTTTTGTCATGTGTCGAACTGGTGGTAGAGAATAAGGTCTGACTGTGGCATTACCATAACTTTGCTCAATGAAAGCACGATCGTTGAGTGGGGGAATTCCACGAAGAACCTCAGGAAGATAGCCAGGTGTAGGTTGATAGACTAAAAATAAAAATATACTAAATATGCTATTACACGAATCATTAATTTATTGCAAAACAGATGCGGTGTTTATCACACTTTATATTATTTGATTTTTTAAATATTTAATTGAACTAGGTGCCGATGTAGAGCAAAAGTTAAAAATGCTTCACAAAATAAAACAAACCGCCATCTTTGCTTCTCATTCCAATAGTACCGCCTGTGTATAGTACCAATACTCGTGATTCAGGAAGCGATGTAGGAGCCTCGATTACCTGGTTATGGCTGCTATTGTCGGTCAACTCATGAACTAGGTCCTGAAAAAAGATGGATAGATAATTTTTAATGAAAATTTGTGTTACAAACTAAAAAACGTTGCTGTTGAAGCTTTGAAAATGACACTATAAACAAGATTGTTGCTTCAAAAATCTAGCCTTGAAGCTAGAACTGTGCTTTTGATCTCGATTGCATTTAAAATGCATTTTCTAGAAAGATTTAAAATGTTTCATCTTTACCGGCTCCTCTTTCCTTTAGAGCACATTTTCCGAAACAGACACTGCTGTTGCCGAGTGTAATAGCCGTCACATGGACCGACAGCACAAAATATTTCAATGAAAAGATTTTTTGGGTTATTTGGCAAACTTGATAAACAACAGATTGAAGACTAAATTACTGCGAAAGACTAAATACCATCCTAGGTCTCAGATTTGCAGGCAAAGTTGTCTAAAGTTGACCAAGGCTATTTCGGATGTCTTTTCAATTTTGTTTATTTAACATTTTTATTTGAAAGATATGATCTAGTATTCAAAAAATCTGATAAACCTAAATTAACATGTGTTGGTGTTTTCCCTACAAAAACTTCAAGTTTTCCGCCCGACAACATATCTGCACAAAGATTTAGGTCTAATAACCAGATCAACTGTTCAATCTATTCGTTCCCGCTTGATATAAAAAGTGATCCGCGCTCTCACCCCATCTAGCTACTTTCTTTCCCAGAACACCTGACCTTCGAATGAACCGACATGAACCGAGTGCAGTCAAGAACAAATAAAATAGCAACAAATTGCACCGCGTGATGCCGTGTTGGCGTTTTTGCTTTTATTACTGTCCAACTTTTTTCTGTTCATTTTATGCGAATTTGATGAATTTGAATGACATTTTGATTAGGTTTGTTTGGGAAGTAATACCAAACACAGCGTGACAAGAAAGATCAAGGAAATTGTTAAGATACTGGTTTACATGGATAGAAAACAATATTTATGATTATCTTTTGCACCCAAAAGTGTGTTCACCTTTAGGTTGAGAAAATATCAAAAAAGTTCTTTTTGGCGGATACTTTATTCGGAGCCAATGTAAAATGGACGCATTTGATGCTCAATGAACGGCTACTTTTATCTCAAATTGGAATTTAAAATCTGTTATCTCACCTCAATGCAGCTTCTAACTAGAACCGATGAAGTCTCTAGATCAATTAGACTCTTAATATCAATAGGATACAGCACGGTTGCCATTGTTACTGACTTTCTAGTTGAATATTAATATAAATTGTTAGTCTCTTCCGAATCAGTACCCGTAAGTCGGAGAAATGTTCAACAATTGTGCTGGTTCGTAGTCTGCAGCAGGAACGATTCCGGCTTCAGCTTTCTTCGCCAAGCTTAGGTTGCTGTAGAACAAGTTCAAATAAAGTGCTAAAAGATTCCGCAGAATAGGTTTCGGGCTAGAAAAAGAGACGGGGCGCCGCTGAGCGTCAACGAATAAAGACTGCTGAAATGACTGCAGAAAGTGGCGGCGGACACGCGTACCCGCGAAAAAATGAACCAGCGACGAACCGCTGTATAGCCCAACACTCTCTCTCACAGCAACGGGGACCTAGCTGCAGCTGAGCAATGTCTGCGTTCTCTCAACATTCAAAAGTCATTTGGGGTCTCTCGCCGGGTTACGTCACCAGTGACTGAAGCTCTATGTAATGAGATTGAGAGATTGAGAGATGCACAGAGGTGGTTATTTTTAGGTCCCGCCCATAGATCTTCAATAATTGCGCTTAATAGCAGAAGTTTTCAAATTTAGCAGAAATATTATTTCCGAAGTCTCAAGACCTTCGTCGAAATCAGAATGGTCTCGATTAATATCAATTCTAGAACAAACTCGGAAGGCCCTGCATATACTTATCAAAATTAAAAAGAGAAACAAGCTGGAACCTTACGGCATGGAAATCTTGGTCCGCTGTTTTTAGTACCATTGAAGATAAAAAAGGGAAGAAAATGGTCTATCTGGAAAACTGGCTCTATTGGTCCTTCTGAATCCCGAAATGAAGCTTCCATCAAGTTGCTGCCTCTTTCTAATTGAATGTTGAAACATTTCCCTTGCTTGAATACATTCGTTATTTATTATATTACTATACTTGTGATGCATAATACGGAAATAGTGCCCATTATATTCTCCGGAAGGTTCCATATACAATAAACAACAGTCACAGGATTGAAGATCGCAAACATGACTGGGTGCAAAAAATACCGCGCGCTAGGTGTACCCAAAAATCAAAAATGAAAAATACCACTTTTGCAAACCTAAAATAAGTTGATGGTTAGAAAATAAAAATGTTTTGACTAACTCGGCTTTTGAAAATGTTCTCTATAGATTTGGAATTAACGTATGCTGGTGTACCCTTTATGATTATGTAATATCTATTTAACTGGTTTGTTTTCTAACTATAAGGATACCATGGGCATTCAAAAACATTGTGGTTCTTAGTGTTCCTTCACTTAACACTACTGATCAATCGTTCAAGCACACCATTTCTCAACCAAGATCAACAGTTACAAGACCACTTTCCGATCTCTGCGAAAGACTACAGACCTCGACCAGTCCAACTTCATAGCCCATAAAAGTTAACTTTTTCTATGCGCGGACAATAAATGTTTATGACTTATCAGAGACGAATTAGATTACTGTAATGCAGACTAAAAGTCATGTGTATGGCAGACCAGTATGCTTCACTACCAGATTATGAGAGATCTGCCACCAAGATTAAGAAAAATTAAACGAATAAGTTTTGTTTTGATCTGATAGTTGTTGTTAAACAAATTTAAAAAAAACTATCAAATTGAACAGATAGTATAATTAATTGTTAGCGCACAGTTTTCTCTAATTTAGCCTATACCATAAGTAAATTCTCAAACTTTGTTAGGATACAAAAATCAAGAATTTGCTAAATAAGAAGGAAGTGATCCGAATGGATTTAGTATAAAGCGATATCAATTAATGAATTATAAAACTTTTTGCACTCCTAGTTCGTAGTTAGCGAAAGCTTATACACAATATTTTCAAACTTAAAACTTCATTATGTTATTTTTAGCTTTAAATAATTAACTTTTCTAATCAAGAAATGTGCTCGTTGAACTCCTCTACCCCTCTTTCCACGTGGTACTTGGCCTCCGAGCAGACCAGAACGTCAGAGACGGTAAGTTATACAGAAGAAAATAGAAAACTTTGCGAAACATATTTAGCAAAGTAAACAAACAGTGTCTAACTTGAAGATCTCTTGTTGGTTTTCAGTTAAACATTAACGGTTACAATTTGAAAAACCAAAAGAACTTCGGTTTTCATTTGGGTCTTGTTTCTCTGTCAATAAACGAATTTTTCAAACTTGGACATTCCAGCATTAGGAAACCTTTAAATGTCTTATCATACCCACCGTGCATGAGATATTCCTCATAACAGTTCCATCCAGGACTCTCAGCTGTTTCGGAGTATGCGAATCATCCAAAGGAGTAGTGCGATTGAACGATTTTGGAGGGCTACATATACTCTCTGAAATCAGTATTGAATTATAAGTTAAGTAATATAACTTTATCTACTGGTAGTTCTTACAATTTTCTAACAATGCTAATGCTGATGAACAATTTTCGTGGAATTATAAAAATTCCCAGGCAGCATTTTGATATTTGTCGCACGATGCACCAGGGGGCGGCTGTTTCCCACAACAAATGAGCATAAAATTGAACAGTTTGCAATTTTCAGACAAAAACTCTGTTTTTTTTAAAGAATCGATAACATGCTCATTTCACTTTTTTCTCTATTCAACAGAATTTTCAAATTACTTTATATAATAACAAACGGTTCTCAGTTTACTTACATGACCACCTACTCAGTTCATTTGTTTAACGTACCAACAGACTTGGGACCACTTTCGCTCATCATCGCTTGGGTACTTGGTTTTCTGACATTGATTATTGGGATGGCAGAGGACGATTTGGGGCTGATTCCATAGCCGTTGCCGTTGCCGACTGAAGCAGATTGAGGCATCGCAGGTTTCAGGGGATTTACCTGCAACTAACAACTAATGAATGCTTTATAAATTACATTTTTAAAAACCAAAATATCAATTGCTATTAAAATCAGCGGAATAATCGCTTGAAAGGTATTAAGGTACAAACTGCAAGTTATTAGGGCAATTGTAGCAAAGTTGTTTTCTAATTCAAATTTTTTAGACGTTTAGCTGAAAGCGATATGTCCGCCTACTATAAAAGTATGATCTGTTAAACGCAAAGCGTACAAAAACGATAAAACATTATCATAAAACCGATTCAATACAAAATAATATAATATTCAACTGTAATAAAGAAATAATTTAATAAATACTACCAATTAATTACTTATTGTTATAGATGCGACTTTATGATAAATGATTTACTGAGCGAATGTACTTTACTTAGAAGCAACTGGGAAAATCGAGTGTGTTTTCAACCTAGGTTCTTAAACTACTTTCTATATGTGATTTTGATTTTAAATTCAACGAATATATATTATAACTCAATTGATAAACGTAGCTTATATAGTAAATTTTTAATATTTTAGACATATAGTTAAAGTAAACAGGAGAAGCAATCAAATTAGACGACTAAGGTTTTATGAACTGATCACATTGAATTGGCTGTCAGATCACATATTAAACGCATACCCATAGAATTACAAGAATTCACTGAAACTGTATAACGCCAATTTTCAGGAATATTAGCTCACCATGGTTAGTCCTTCTTCTTCCGTTTGTGTCTGTTCAACAGAGGTGATTCTTCGAATTTGATTTCTCTGATTCTGTAGAATTAGCCAGGGGCCGGCAGTTTCTAGATAGTAACCGTTAGTGGGAAAGAATAGAGGTTCATCGAGATCCAAAATTTCGGTGGCCTCCTCAGCTCCGTAGAGAATCATTATGAATAGTTAGGTATTGGGGGGATCGGATTTAATACAAGTCTTGGAAGTAAGGGACTATTATAGAATAGACCGAGTACCGGAGACTGGTTTGCAGATTTATATGGGGTGCAGACTATACGGCCCAAAAACCAGGTTGTCGCATAAAATTAGGGGCGGGGCGTCTTCAACTATCAAAATATGAACTCGCAGAATGAGCGGCGCGCGGGATCGCACAGCACAGTTTAATGTGTGTGCGGTCGAGTTTCGCAGGCTCAATAATTATGTGGAGACGCAAAAAGAAGCAAACGCGGTGCTACCAATGACAGCAACGATGAGGGTTCAACGGTTGTGATATGAGGAGATTTGTCTTCGCGATCGCAGCATGATGCAAAATGCTTTAGACAGTGCAAGCGATAGATAATATTATGCAATCAAAATATAGAGGCAATATTTCGCAATTTGAGGAATAACGTTTATATTGCAGTAAGTTTAAACATATGCAAGGTTCTTACATCTATGATATATTCTTATAATTATATGATGTTTAACTCTAGCAAAATCGCATAATTAGTCACCATTATTTGAACGATAAAAGCTTACAATTGTGATCAGTTGTTTGAAAGAAGAGTTATTTGAGTAATATCTGATTATCACTGAAGTTTGTTAAAGTTTTTGGGTTTTTTCTTCAAGATTTCCTTTTATTTGTTTTACAATTTATATAATAAGTAATTAATTAGTTTGCAAAGTTAGCTCGGCGGTAACAGTCTTGCACTGTTTGTTTAACTTTGCTGATAGGATACTTTCAAAAACGGAGGAACCGCGCCAACGGCAATTAAATTAGTTGTGTAAAGTAAATTACACTTTGCTGTAATATAATACAATGCAGAACGGGCTTAGGTAGCATGTGAACGAAGACATGTTTAATATTGTTTTGTATAACATTGCAAAAACACTAAAATGTACTTGGTAGATTCTAAAGTGCTTAGACTTCAGCGGACAAGCTGAAACTATTCATTCTACGACTATACTGAGTCCTAAAACTACAGATTCCTAATAGAATACGAGGAACATTTCATTTCCGTTGTATCTAAACTGCGAGACTTTGGAAAACGTTAGGTCTATTAGGCCTAACTTGAAAGTTCGATGACAGCCAAAATACAATATGAAATGTACAATTAAATAATGAAAAGACAATTACGATTCAATTTTACTTTGTTTAACAAATTTTTCATAAATAACATAACATATACCATTGGTTGTCAGTCTCTTCTTTGTCTCTCTGTTAAGAAATCAATATGAAAAGTTCAGCCATCAGTCTTTCTCAGTATTTTGCAAAAGTTTAGATATACCTAACAAACTTTCAAGAAAACAAAATGTTCCATCTTTACAAGAATTTGGTAAACGTAATACTGACACTTAAAAAGATAATCCGCAGATTACTCATGTTAGAAGTATTTGTTAAACATACAATGAAATTATACATGTTTCTGTTTCCGTTGAATTCACATACCGTAAAATTTTCAAAATCTCGAAGCGCTTTAAAGTTTTCTAATTTAAATCTACAAACTGTTTTTGCATTTATTTCAAATTCAGGTTTTCTAATCAATATAAAAATGATATAAAAATAGCTGATCATTTTCTCTTGTTGGGGAATCCCTTCTAACAAACAAACATGTGACCCCCATGGGTTATGGCACATCATTAAATCAAAGAAAGAGAGAAATTAGTTTAAACTTCATTTTCATTTCAAAGAAAATTGGCTGATCATTTGTGCAAAGGAAAAACGAAATGCGAAATAAGGAAGACATAAAAAATGTTTGGAAAAGGGAACCAGTCTTTTTGTATTTCAAAAGTGAACAGCATAAACGAAACGACAGTAAAAAAATTCAATGTATTTATCAATCTAGGGATATTTCATTTCAGTACTATTGGAAACGGCTTAGGCTGAATGCGAAATTGATATGAATAGCTTTTAGTTAACAAGTATGCTAATTTCAAATGTTTCTAAGAGGGGTAAGGATTTACTGGTAATAAACTATTCAGTCCTCCCCTCATCTTGTATGTATTCAAAAATTGAACCGAATCAAAAGTGTCTTTGAATGTCCAAGAAAGTGGTCAATAGTTTTATGTTTTCATTATTTTTCTACCGGCTTAACTTTGGTTCACAAACAAAGAAGAACTAGTTATGTCCATTGTTGTCCATCAGTAGCGAGTGATCTGTTAACTGCTATGATAGTTAGAAATCAAGGGGCACAAACGTCATTACTCTTCAAAATCGTTTCGTTTTGTGCAGCGCTGAATTTCAAATGTAAAACTTAAAACGTTTATCCACAAATAACAACCACTGAACTAAAATAATAATACTGAATCTAAAATTAGGTTCGAAATAACAAGTAGCGTTCTGTAGAATGCAAAAAGAATGGTTCCTAATTTGAAATAAAGAGTTTCAAGACCTCATATAAACACTCCAAACAAGCAAAGAATTGCTGAACCAATAACATATACAGCTCTGTTTTTCCAGAAATACAGCATATGGATGCATTCTTAATATAATTACATAATGGCAGCATTTGTATTAGATAAACTAGTAACTTGGAACCTCAGAGAGTAGAATCATAAAGAATATAGCCATAACACATCATAGAAGTGCTTATTACTAGCGAAAATAGTAGGATACGCCTAGCCGAAATTGCCTTTCACTTTAATTGCTTTTGAAGTAGTCGTGAAAAGTGATTTGCAAAAGAAGAGCAATACGAATAATAATATTTCACAAATGGCAGACTTCTGGAACGTGAAAAATACTTTTCTCGCAATCTAAAAAGATAAAATGGTTACATCTATTGAAATGAATATCTCTTCTGATTTAAGTATTTTATATAAAAACAAGTATTAGGTCTGAGAACAAATAGCTTTCTTAGAAATATTTTTCTCAGAACAGATTTCTCAGGTTAAACTGGTTTGGACGTTTCAAAGCCCTTCGATTTATACCTTTTGGAAATATTGAGTTAAAATATGTTTCAAAATTAAGTTAACTTAAAGCAGATTCACTGAGAATAATAAATTGTTTGTTATAATGTTAATACAGTAAATAATCTACATAGATAGTAACAACACTAGGATTATGAAAAAAAAACTTGAGTTACTAGTAAAGTTGACACCCTAAAAATCATGAGCGACAAAAACTAAGTCCTCGAGCTTTACTGCAAGAAATATTAGCTGAGAGTGGACAAACGCACGTTTTTGAACATCCAAAAATCAATAGTTGCGAGCTCAGAGGGAAAATGCAGCTGCGTAATACGCAAAAAGTAAATAGGGAAATGACGTTTACAAAGATAAAAACAAGCGTTATGAAAGAGAAGATGATTCTTAAGAAAACAACTATTAAGTAGAAAAGAAAAGTTCACCAAAGAATCTGGAAGAATTGGTGTAACGTGGGCTACGATAGCGAGAAATGAACCGGTGGAAAACAAGACTATGATCGCTCAACGCATAAAAATCTAATCTCATAATGCGACTACTGAATAAATATTATTATTATTATTATTAAATAGAAAAGAAATGGAATTCTCTTAGTTTCTATTTTAAAAAGTATTTATTGACCTGTAATCGCACGTATCACACAAATAATTGGAGATTTCTTCGGCGCAGGGTTGC
>JAQGAV010002565.1:0-15151 GCA_034691345.1 Phasmarhabditis papillosa
AATATACGTAAACCGCAGCAGTGGGGCATTTAATACCACTGCTGTGGTGTTTTAACCATTCCGGGAAAATGCCTTGTGTTGTTTTCGACAAGAGGACTGATATCGATTGAAATGAACTGTTTGTTTCCTGATGAACAACTGAACTACGACTCCACCACCTTGTTTATGAAGCCTATGACCAGAACAATGAGTAAACTTTTGGATTTTAATATTATTTAGATCATGGCTAAGTTGCAAATGAGACTTTCTAACTACTAGGAAATAATTTTTGTTTAACAATTCAATTTTTAATTCGTCGAGCTTAGAAATTAGAACTCTAGCATTACTATTAATTAAGTTATACATGGTGTCTCGGAAACGAATAAAACACTGTTATCAGCTATGCTTGATTTAGATGGCGGGAGTTCAGACCATTCTTGGGAGTCTTCAGAGTAACCATTTTCAGATTTACGACAATATGTTTCTTCACTCCAAGTTCCTTGTTAGCTGCGAAACACCATTTGCGCAAATAACGATCATAGTTCAACTCGACTTGGGAGTAATCATCACGGGCGTAGCGAAAAATATCTGAGTTCTCCGATACTTTTTAAGATGTTGCTTATCCGCGGTGCAGTTTAGTTTAAACTTAGCCACTGAAGAAAGCTTTCCATCTTTGCGTCTTTGCGAGTATATTGTTCTGATACGAACGTATATAAAAGTATGTGGCCTTCGAAATGAATCGTAGCCTTCAAAGCAAACAATCAATAATATATTTATTAAAAATAATATAAACTTCAAAATATGTTCGATAGTAATCTTACAAACAAAACCCAAAGGGCTCAGAAGAATCCACCTAGTTAGCAATAGGGCGCGAGGTGTGCGAATATCGCGCACATCGCGCCCTATTGCTAACTATGTCTCGTGGCAGAAGTGATGGCGGTATCGGCAAGTCCAGCCTCTTTGGGTGCATTTCTACATGCACCTTCACCATCATCAATAGCGGGATAAACTCCAACCAGAACTATATTGTCGTCCTTCTTATGTATTTCCCGGCTTTGAATAGACTTAAGTGCAGTGAATGGGACGAACTTGGCGGTTGGCTTAGGACCGATCGAGTCTTTTACAGAGACGGCATACGTTGCTTGCGAACAATTACATTTAGAAGACTTTCTCATTTCTTGTACTTCAAGGGTAAGAGTTTTTACTAGAAACAGAAGTTCCGCTTGTGTGGACTTTAGTTCACGAATTTCATTCCCATAACCTTCAATTCTCTCCATGAGTGACTTATCTGGCTTATCTTATCTTATCTGGAAGTAAGTTTCCTCTTATATTGGTCAAGAAAAGGTTGTAAGGACCAAATCCATCATAGAAAAAAGACCCGGGTGTATAACCTGGAGCTCGTCCATTATTATTTATGCGTATACAAATTGTTAACCAAATAAACTTAATATATTCAATATAAAGATATATTTATTCTCGAACAAGTATATTATTAACGTTTCTGCTCGTAATGGGCCCGGAAATCGTTTTGACTTCAATATTCGTTGTCTGATTCTGTTGTTGTCGTATTTTAAGGCATCCAAAGAGACTAAGTACTGTTATTCGGTACTCTTTGATTAGACAGAGCACTAACAACGGATCAATAAATTGAGATATTGACAGTGAGATATTGATAACTCCGTTCATACAATCGGGATTTGATCCAACAAGTAAAAGGGATAAAATAGAGACAGTGGCTGGTAGAAAGATCAATACAGAGGGGACCACTGACTGAAAGATAAAAATAAGCAATAGTTTTGTAATAATAAAGTTGGTTATTGTTTTTAACATGATGTGCTCTACAATTTACTTTGTTCATTCACATTATTAGTATTTTTACTTTTCTATTCCTCCAATTCTAGAAATTATGTGTTCGAAACCTTTTAAGTTTTGAATTCTGTCTTTGACAGTCCCCCCCCCCCCAAGTTGTGCATTGTTTACCTCACCTCTAAAATCAGAACAATAAGCAATATTTTTTGGTAGTTTTTCATCTTTGCCGACATGTCACCTGACGATGTGAAGGATTTAAATTCCCTAAACATTTTCACGCAAACTACTGTTATAATCACTGTTATTAATGATAGTAAAGAGGTCCACAGAGAGCACATCCAAAATGTTCCCGAGGTAATTGAACCATCTGAATCCTGTAAATAATCAGATATTTATAAATCTAACTCATTCACGTAGGGGGGGGGGGGGGTCCACAACTCACGGGAAGGTTTAGATAGTTGTGAAACAATTCCGTAGAAAAGACTCTTGACTAAAAACTATGGATCTTCAGTTAATAGCTAGTAAATTTATAGTTATAATATATACTAAGCCGCAACACAAATCTCGAAACTTGCCATCAAATGAACCTACCCTGATGGTGTTGCCCAATACTCCAGAAAAGTATTGTTCTGTTAAGTTCTTGGGTAACTGACACGAGTATAACTGGACAAATAAAATGATTGTTATAAACATTGAACTAAAGCAAAGAACCATAATTCGTTTCGGCCTTCTGAACCATCGAAGCATGTGCGGTCTGAATAAATGGGTGGCGGAGAACTTTTCCAAAGCTTTTTTACATGTTTTCTTTTTTCAACGATGAACATATAATAAGAACTTACTTGCAAAAGACAAAATATCTATAAAGAAAAGAGTATAACAGGATAATATAAGTCGTTGCAATGCACCAAGCGTGCATAGTCAAACAAATAGTTGACAAAAACTGTGGTAAAACAGTATTTGTTGCCACTAAAGCCCAATAGTTCTCATAGAAAAGAGTTACCTGAAATATATAATGACGTATAGTCTATCTCAAGACCTAGGTTTCCAGGGCAATAGCGAGCGGGGCACAGGGTTATAAAAAATGAATGTACTGTTGGAGAAAACGTACCACATTGACCGATTTTACATTCATTTTTATACCACTGCGCCCCGCTCGCGATTGCCCTGGAAACCTAGGTCTTGAAATAGACTATAAAAAAGTGTCTTTCTGAAAGTGTTAACGGTTAATATAGAGATATGATTCGTTAGTTAAACCAAATTCTTCACAGTTTTCTGGTGGTAGAATATTTTTACCTATAAGTAATGATTGTAATGGGTCTATACGCCATTTACAGGTGATGCGCGAGTTGAAGCCCTCAGTTTTCTGCTATGATGCAATATCCGCTTTGTACAAAGATGGTTCTTATTAGAGTTGGGCAGCTCGACCCTAAAAAACGAGCCCCAGGTTAAAATTCGGGTTTGAGCTCAACCCAAAACCCGAAAGCCCGTTTTCGCCCCAACCCGTTTCAACCCGAAAACCCGTTTTCGCCCCAACCCGTTTCAACCCAATACAGGGTAGGGGTAAAACGGGTCAAAACTCCCCACTCTAGTTCTTACTAAGGTTAATTACTGCATAAGAAAAGGTTATTACTGTTTATTGCATATTGAGACTCACTGGAATAGTTAGCAAAGTCATCACAGCATTAAACATTTCAACAATTGTGTGGATCAATATCAAATACTTGTAAGAACCCATTTCTTTGGTTGACCTTAAATTTCATTAAAAGGGCAATGAATGAAAAAACAAAGTAAGCATAAATTTTATTAAATATATCTTACCTGAAAAGTATAATAGGTATTAGGAATGCATTTAATATTAGTGTAGCTGAACAGATACTGACAGTTAACTGTTTCAGACGAATATTGTCCATATCTAGTTATTTAGTTAGACTGGTATGGTTATTACTTTATAACTGTCAATGACAAATCGTATTATATTACGGTAAATTATAGCATAGGGTACAATTCAAAAAAAAAAGTCTCATAAAGAATACAAGTGAATAATATTGCTAAACAACATAAAATCACATTGGTTGGACACTTTGCTTCAAAAGCAAGAGGGCCGATATTTGGATACCCAAAAACAGAGAAAACCTCCACACCCTGGACGTTTTTTCAAAAGTTCCCATATCCTAAAGGATCTTCTTTCCCATCTTCGCTTCAAACATCTAAGATTAAATGAACAATTTTACTTTTTAACTCGAGCCCAGTTTGCTAGTGCAATTTGTTAATAAATTTCAAATTGTTAAGTTTTCAAGATTAAAAATTTTAATTTCTTATAAACTTTGGACATGGTTGATGTTCTTGCGTTAAGTATGATGCCACTGAACAATTGGATACTTTTAATTTGTTTGTCAATGATATTAAGAAGATTCGTTTGTTTACGAGCTAAAACATGCCGCCGTTTCCGCAGTTACTTGCAAAAACCGATTATTACACAAACGCTTGACAATTATATGACAACAATATCAAAATATATGTACTATACAAATTTATGCATATAGCATAGACTACAATGTCTTTAAAAGGAGAGAGAAATACACACGAAAAGCGATTGATCGCTAAAGTTACTTAACTAACTTATTGTACATTTAATTCATAGCATATATCTCTAATTTATTTAAAACATCCACAACAGACCTACAAAGAAAAGATCAGTGGTGTGCTGGATCCCTTCCGAAACCCTCCCGAATCCCGGATCTCCGACATAATTAAGCTCAAATCCCTCCCTCCCGAATCCCGGGAAGATTTTTCCCAATCCCGAATCCCGTTCCCGGATCCCGCCTTTTTCGAAAAGGCGATCCCGCACACCATTGGCTTAGACATTTTCAACAAGACATTAAGCCTCAAATGTAACTTTGCGACTGAAAGGTAGTAGTTAAATGCAACGACGACAAAGGTACCATTTTCTTGTTCAGTCCCAGACACGGTACCCATAACAAGATCGTCATTCGATAATCCTTAATGAACAATAAAATCAATACTGGATCGATAAATTGAGCCACTGGTAGTAGAAGAGTACAAATATTGTTGTAGAAAGATGTATCCACTCCCAGATACGGCAGGACATAAGAAATGAGAATAGGAACAAAATTGAAAACAGCAGGAACAATTGTCTGAAATGCAGCTACAATCAGAAGAAAGAATTTTTCTAACGACCTTTTTTCTTTCCCTAAACTTGTTTGGGCGATCTTACTTTAGTACTAAATACGCTTACTAAGTAAGTTACAATTTGTTGACGTACTTAAACATATAATCTCATTTCGAGACTGTTTCGGTAGACAGCGTGGTTGAATATGATCAGTATTATTTCTTTCACTAACTCGTTACGAATGATAATATAAATCTGCGCAAACATTAGTATTGCATAATACAGGAAACAATATAGTCGGCGGACTAATCGCTATAGTTAGTTTGCTCTAATTGCTCTAATAATATCTAATAATTTGCCGTTGCTACCGTAACCCCTTGAAATCGATTAGTACACCGACTATACACATCTTGCTGTCCCAAAACTTTAAAGGCACTGTACACTCAAAAAAAGTTTCTCGATTTTAATGTTTAATTCGCATATTTTTACGATCACTTTAAGCGGAGGTATGGTCGTTTGAAAATGCTGCCACCCTGCGCGTAGGTCGAACTTGGGGCGGAGTCCTGGCCTGCCCTGTGACCTTTGCATTACAGAGCCGATGGTCTATATCTCGTGAAATCAAAGGAATTTTGAAAATCTAAAAACATTTCTACCATTATCTGGGCCAAAAACCATGTACCTCATCAAGAATTTTCTAAATTTTGATCATTTCTTATAGTTTCTGACTATTGCTCACTCAAGTCAGTTACAGCAACCACCATCATTTGATCCAGTCGAACCGAAAAAGCAACTTCTCTGAAAATCGTTCATTTTTGCTCAATTTTTTTGCTATTTATATCATTTTTCATAACTTTAAAAGCTGATTAATTTACAACAATAAAAGTTGAAATGAATTTTTGAGTGTACCGTGCCTTTAAGTGTTCAAAGTTGTCAGTTCAAAAAAAAAAAATTTAGGCTTGTAGTTAAAAAAATTTTTAGTTGTAACAATTTGGAGCATTTGTATTTGTCGTATCCGCTCACAAATCGAAGCTCAAATTTCAAATAGTTTGGTATCTGGGTTATCTACCATTGTCTAGGCCGCCAATCCTATTTTGTAAGCTCGCCGTATCAGAAACAACCTTAATCCAGACTTTACAAGTTTTAAAATTAGTGTTTTTTAATATTTAAAACTTAAAGAAAACTCATATTATTGATCTTTTTTGTTAATTTTAACGTTTTGAGCAAAACTGAACGATATAGCGAAACTTTCGGCGAGCTAGTCATACTACACAACTACGTCAACTGTCAAAACTATAAAGTGATGATTATATTTCTTTTGTATATTGAAATTTTCTTTTTTTCCGTTCTTATAGTATAAATCATAGTTAATTTCAAAACATGAATCCCTAGTGCTACTCGTTACTACTACAAGATTTTCCCGGGCCTCGTCCGTAAAATATAATCGACGGACGAATCGCTAGCAGCTAAAGGTCTATTTATTGTAATGCGAGCGCACAACTATATCGCATTTCTTGTATATGTCTTTGGATTTCCGCGCTCCTTCTAAATTCTACCGTACACCCCTGCAAACGATTCATCCGTCGACTATATGAACTCGGAGGATTATATATCGAGTATGTACCTAACTAACTTACACTAAGTTCACCTACAAACTTTGCATTCATCTATTTCCCAAAAAAGCACAAGCTGACTGGCAATTTTCCCACTATCTGTTTTACGTTATTCTACTACTATTCTTCGATAACGAAATACGGCCCACGCATAATTCAAACAACACACGACTTTGTGTAGTTGAGGGTTCGGAAAAACTTAAATTAACTGAAATTACGCAAAACCCTCTAGATCTAAGGTATCCGAGGCTTTGCTCAGCCAATATAGCAGAGATGAGCATTTTGGGCTGGATCCAACCCAGCGCAGCCCAGCTTAGCTGACTTAAACGCTCACTTTGTCCATCCCAACTGCCCATCTCTACTGTCAGGGCTGGGAAATGCCGGCCGATTTCCCAAAAATTCGGCCCCAGCCCTGTCTACTGTATAGTTCATTATGATAAAGATGTAGTGTTAGCAGATGTTGATGAGCGTTTTAAAACAAATAGTCTTCCTAAAAACATATAACAAACTTATATATTTATTTTTCTGATCCTGATTTTGGGTTCAACAATAACTTCCGAGTCCATAAGATTTCAAACATCACAATTTCAAGTCAAAATCTTTGATTAAAGTTGTAATTTACGTGAAAACGACTATAATCAAAATCAAATTCTTCTCGATGCAAAAACAATCCACACCAAAAATCACTACTAGAGAGTCCTGTTGTTTAATTTCGCGAAAATTTCGTTCGCTTTTTCCCAAGAAACTTGCTTGGTTAAAAATACATAACATTGTAACTTTATAACAAAAATACCGTACCCGGTGAGATTTCCGTTAATTGAATAACTGCCTGAGGTTTTCGCAGCAAACATCATATACCTGAATGCATGTGAACGACGTGTTGTCTTTAATTGTGTTAGAGCGCAATATCAGGGCGAAATATTGCTCCAGTCGCAAAGTTCCGGGATATAGGACTAAGTTTAGAGTTTGCTGTGCAAAGATTGTAACAGCAAGAACCGAGAGTAGTAAAGCCATGTAAGAACCTCAAGTTCTTACTGATCCAATTTTGCCAGTACTTTTCCCGGTCGGAACTAGCTTTTCGATACTTTTATATCTCCGGCCTTTTTTTTTCAATAGCTTCATAAATATTTATTCTAAGAAACCGAAGCTTTTAAAAAATGTTTTAGAAGCCAATATACTCATTATAAGTACTTTAGCTATAATTTGTAGCAAGGTATAGGAATCCGGCAGAGTTTCTTGACTAGAAGCGGTTATACCTAGTGAATGTACTTTTTCAAGAAAACGCTACCTAATCCACCGGTTTCTCATTCACTTTTATACAACACCGCTGATCCCGGGGATTCTGCGCTGTAAACACAGCTCCTAACAGGGCTCCACACGACCGGTCGTGAATTTTTGTCGGTCGCGGTCGGTTGACACTTCTGCCCAAGTCGGTCGCGGTCAGCCGGCAATTTTCGGACCCCTGGCTCCTAATAAAGAATATATCATTTATAATTGATCGAAGAACCACTTACGAAAGTAATTCATGAAATATTCTGACACAATTTCTTATAATAACCAGGTGCAAAGTAATGATTGAGGTTATTTGAAAACCAGTGCGCCAGCGGAATGCCCGCAATTTGCTGATTTCGTTCAATATGGCATGTATTTATAGTCAGCGTCAAGAGCAATGATGGAGTGTAAAGAATTCAACGCTCGTCTGAGCTCCTTTTGCGAGCACCGCGCCAGCGTCTGACAGCTAGTCTCCGTTCAATATTGTACTTTGCAAGTACGCGCGTGTTTTCCTGCAGGTGCGGTGTTAGAAATCCTAAAAATACGCAAATAACACAAGTAACACTCCATTATCAATCTCGGAGCTATTTTGTTAACAATGCGAGCCTAAATGCAATGAAACGTTCTATTTTTGGTAGTCCCGTTTTTTATTTACCTTTTACTCTTTTTAATCCTAAAAAACTGTTTTTCTCTAGGGTGTAATGTCAGAAAAGGAGAAGATCCTAGCAGATAGATATATTATGACAAAAAGATTAGGAGACGGCACATTCGGAGAGGTTGTACTGGCTAAGAAAATAGATACCGGCGATAAGGTCGCCATTAAAAGGTAGGGATATATATATATAGTCAGGTTCAAAAGTAATACTGCTATATAAGCGGCCTACTTCGTCATATTTAACACTGCGCCTGCTGGCACTCTACGCGCGCAATATCAGCAGATTGCAAACTTGCTTTCGCACTGCCTTACCTGGACAAAATATTGCAACACTTCTGCTTATTAACACGGCCTCATTACTTTTGAATCTGACTATAGCATTCACCTAAATAGTTAGCTAAAAAATAATTCGTTTGGATTGTCTGCATTGCAGGTTAGCGTCTGCGTCTCTTCTAGCATTTCATTAACTACCTGCTCTCTCGCTGCGAACCATTTCCCATCCGAAATACGCTGCACTCAAAGGTGACTTCAGCAGATTTCATTTTATAGCAGTCTGTATATCATATGCAATGCCGTATTGATACAATAAATATAAATAATATTATGATCCCCATGAGTGGTCAGGGCTGGCCCAAGCCAGCTTTACTATTTATGGTTCCAATTTAAAATCGCCAGCGTTTCAGGATATTTGCGAGATTAACGTTTCCAATCAAACATTTTCCTTTTATTCTACAAATTCAAAGTAAAATATCGACACTTTGGTGAAAAGTGTGATGAAAATATCCAAACGGCGAGCACCAATGCCGAGCCTACCAGTACGCACGGGGCTACTCTAGATTATGCATAACTCATTACGGCTTAAATTTAAATAGTACGCTTTGGATGCGGCATAAAAGGAACTATCAGTCTGATTCAAGAGGAATAATGGGGGTTACTTGCGTTATTTAAGGAAATGTTGCGTATGTTTTCGCTTTTCGAAAACTTTGAGCGCCATTTTCAACGGGATTCTTTTTTAACATTCCATTATTATTCTTGAATAGGACTATATGAAGGCGATCGAAAACATTATCAGTTCAAAATAGTTCGCCAGATTTCAGTACAAATGATATAATTCTAAAGAAATTAGTGTTTCCAGGATGAAAAAGAAGTTCTACAGTTTCGAAGAGGCTATGGCCCTACGAGAAGTGAAATCACTAAAAAAGCTCAGTCATCCTAATATTATCAAATTAAGAGAGGTACGGTATGCTAGAGTTTTCTTTGTGTGTAGTTGTCTACCATTATCAATATTGAGAGTCAAGTTAGCCAACAAGTTATGACAAAATGGGACATAACTAATATTTTGTTCTTCAAAACTTTTAATTAGTTTAGATAAAAGTTTTACAATTGACTACTCCAATCCTCGCCTTATAAGCTAGAGGTCGATGGTTCGAATCCCTCCTGAGAAATAATTCTTGCAAATTTGTTTTGATTCGCCGCCTCCACTCCCTGGGTGATGTGCTATAAAGTCCCACTTCCGATGGTTCCCTCGTCTAACTTATTCACTCTAAATATATGTTATCTCGTGTTTCGTAAAAACAAATACAAACTTTTAAGAATTTTTAACTGATTTTAGGTAATCCGTGAGAATGATATACTTTATTTTGTTTTTGAATTCATGCAAGCAAATCTATACGAACTCATGAAGGACCGGTGAGTAGGGAAGACTCTAGACCTTCAGAACAATTTTTTTCTGACACGGGTCTGTTTTTCTTTATTTTCTAGGCCCGTCCTAAGCCCGCTGATACTTTTCAGGGCCTGATCCTTTGATAGGTCCGCTGTAGTGGCCAAAAAGATAGTTCTAACTACAACCTGGTAATCCTGGAAATTTCACAAAACACGGTCAAGCTTGCCGTCCGATGCCAAACCGTTTTATCGATTACAAATCAAGAAAACTAATATTTTGCGTCAGGTCAAATTCCTGACCAAACCCTACACGGTGGACCGGGTTCTGCCACTGCTTTGGACCGGCCATATACGGGCCGCGGGGCCGCAAAGCTCTACTCTGCCCCTACTAATATTAGTTTATTATAAATTATTATAAGTTATAATGGGGAAAATATTGTTAATTTTTTAGGGATCGTTTCTTTCCCGAGAGTGTAATCCGTAATATTATCTACCAAGTATTACAGGGTCTCGCTTATATGCACAAAAACGGTAGGTAGCTCAATTAACTTGAAGGAACAGCGAGAGATGATCTTAATTTCCTGCTGGGGCCGGTTCCCAGAATAAGTCGGCTTTTCTACTGAAAACATGATACTCTATATTCAACGGACGAATCTCTTGCAGCTAAAGGTCTATTTATTATAAAGCGAGCGCTTAAATATATCGGTTCCCTGTTCATTTTCTTTGGATTTCCGCGCTCCTTCTAAATTCTACAGTACACCTCTGCAAACGATTCATTCGTCGACTATAGTAAAAACTGAAAGACATAAACAATCCATTGTTAGTAGTTATCGCCTGCATAAAGAGCTACGTTTCCAGTGCGGTATTCTGTGGGAGCAGCGGTATTATATAACAATAAAAGGAAAATTTGTAAATTGTCTTTTTCTCCAAAGTACATTAATTTTAATTTAACACCGCTGATCTGCAGAACACTGCGCTGGGCGCAAGCTATATATTACAGAAAACCCAGTTTGCAGGAATATTTCACCGTGACATGAAGCCCGAGAACATTATGTGCAACGGTCCGGAGTTGGTGAAGATCGCTGATTTTGGTCTAGCCAGAGAGATTCGATCGAAACCCCCCTATACGGATTATGTTTCTACTAGATGGTTAGTTCAAATTTCTAGTTATACAAAATAGAACTGGCATTTTCGGTCCATCGAAGAACTTTTCAAAATGTGCTGAAATTTATCCAGAATTCAGTTATTCAGAGGTTCAACCCACAATGGAGCATTTTCCGTCACGAGCATCGCGAACGTCTGACAAAATGCCCAGGGGCCGGCCTATTTAGTTCCGAGAGGTCTCGTTCCTCGATTCGAATCTTACATTTGTACTTGAGATACTGACTACTTCTCGGGGGAATCGCCAATTCCAAGGAAAGTAATTCGGATTTGATATTTTGGAATAGCCCATAACAAACAAAAGACCTCAAAGCGCGGTGGTATGCATACCCTTCCGCAATTGCGTATTTTTCAATTTCTGAACATGATACAAAATAAAATAGTACGATTATATTTTTCTGACAACAAACAAAAAATTGCGCATCGAACCATACAATGGAAGTTTAATTTTGCCACTGAACGAACGATTTTTGAAACCTTAAAGAACACCGCTCACTGTGGTCTTTTTTTTGTTATGGACTATAGTTGAATGAAGAATCCTCTTATTGCCGAGTTGGCCGTGTTTCATACCGAATCCCTCAATCTGCTGGTTAAATTTAGCTATGTTCTAGCGCTCTATTGTTAACTGCGTTTCATTTGCCTAGCAACGGGGCGCAATTTAAGTCGCATGTTGTTGTGGCTTGGGAAAGGGCAAGTAAGTACCATTAGCATCGATAAGAGGTTTTCTGGATTGTAAAGTTCAGAAGGTACAGTATAGCCGGAACTATGTATAGGCTATTCAATATAACCATTGGAAGAAAAATCAGCTCAAAATCATATGCAGAGTTGTAGGCGTATAGTGTTTTAAAGAGTAAAAGGATGTTACGTTTTTACGCTGAAGTTACAAGGACGAGAATACCCAGGAATATAATATTTCAGTACCTAGTAGATTTGAGCACTCAGGCAATGAATGGGCCCACTTTCAATCAAGCATTCAACACTATAAACCGATTCAAAAGTAATAATGGAACGTTATAAGAGATTCTCGTTGAAAAGGTTTTTGGAAGGTTTCGAAAACTGAAAATACGCAACAAACACTCCATTAGTACTTTTAGATCAGACTGAAGTACCTAGTGTAGAATTAATCTCATTATTCCGTCTAACCTCAGATATTACTTTCCAGGTACCGCGCTCCCGAGATCCTGCTTCGGTCGACCAGTTACAACAGCCCCATTGACATCTGGGCCTTAGGCTGTATTATGGCCGAGCTCTATATGCTCCGCCCCCTGTTTCCCGGAACCAGCGAAATAGACCAACTATTTAAGATTGTAAACATTTTGGGAACACCAACGAAGGTAAGAATGGATATTGAGAGAATCAAGTTGTTTAAAAAAAGGGGCGGCAGTTTCACGGAGTAGCCTGACCAAAGGTTTTTTTCAAAATTCGGCCGGGGTCCGCCTATTAGCACCTTCCAATAGCTAGATTTTTTTGCTTGAAAAAGTTCTCTGAAAGAAGCCAAAGACATATATTGACAACAAAACTGCAAGTCAACAGTCATCGCAGTTTTCTAAACTATTTTGCGGATTCAGGATGAGTGGCCGGAAGGATTCCAATTAGCTGCATCGATGAACTTTAGGTTTCATAATGCGCAGGTAAGCGTATGATCATCCGGCCTTGTTGCCAAACATTCAATCCAAGTCTGGCAATCGACCCGGGCCGGCTTCGAGCCTGAGTCAAACTTCTACACAGACTCTCAAATGTTGGCCCGGCTCGGCCCGTTACACGACTTTTTTTTATCTAGATTCTCAAAAGTCAAAAAATTTCCAGACCGGCCTAACGGCTGCCGTACATTATATTTAAGTTAGCCAAGAGTTTTTACTTTCAAAAATGCTTAAACGAAACCACAGACCGTTTCTTGTGGATTTGATTAGTGCCACCTAACGTTCGATTCCAGGCAACTTCGATGGATCAAATAGTGAATACAATAGGCAAAGACGGCATGAAGCTAATGCTGGACATGATGATATGGAACCCGGAGAAAAGGCCCAATGCTCCACAGGTTAGCATCATCCAACTATGAGGACTAGAGCTGGGCGGTTCGGTTCGACGCAGCAGCACCGGCACGGATGGGCACTAGTGAACACCGTTCGAGCCAATATGAATTCGGCACCGGCAATGATCAGTCCATCTTATTGGATATTGGATGCTAATAAACTAATTGGCTATTTATCGGAGCTTTTTCCCGTTTATGTTTTTTGGAAATATCCGGCACCTGACCGGTTATATTAAGTAAAACAACTTCAATCGATCATAACTCTGTGGCCGGGCCTCCGTTGCAGTTTTGGAAAATCGTTTTCGGTGTCTTAGTTAGACCCCTTTAGGGCTGGCATGTTGAGTTGACCTAAGGACACCCTTAGTTGAGACCTCCCCCTGGTAAGAGCATTTAGATTGAAATGTGGGACCATATTCAAGAAAAAGTACTTACGCAAACCTCCTTCAGCTTCCTCAAAGTAGAATTGTGGAGATTGATTATTGATTACTGACTAGCGTAAACCCATATATCAGACAACTGAATTCGTTTCTTTCAGTGTCTTCGGTACAAGTACTTTCAAGTCTCGGAGAAACTCGGTGCTCCGGTAATGAGCCAGCCGGCGCCAGGCGCCACGAGAAAGATGTCTGCCGGCAGTACGCAGAGTGATACGAAGGCAATCATTAACAAGAATAAAATCACGGCGGTAAGGAGATAGAAAAATTGAGTTTCCTTTTCCTCTAGGCAATTGACATAATAAGTGATTGAGAGTAGAATAGCCTGCTTGATAGAATCAGAACCAAAAAATTTCAGTACATTTGCAAATGCTTGCGCAGCCCGGCCTGGGCCTGAAATTTTCATTGCTGGATAGAATTTTTTGGTCCTGTAGTCATAAATACAAATAACACTAGTTATAAATTTTCAGGACTTTTCCTCGAGCAGCGAGAATGTGTCCCCTACGCAGGTGAAGCCGGAACGACAAATCAACCGAAATCTACCGCTCAATAGGACGAATCTATTTGAAAAGTAGGTTAGGATGTAAAGGCTATGGAAACAATTGTTATTCCGGCTAAAACGGTGCTAAAACATTTGAATTGAGAAAAGACAGAAGTTCCCAAAAGAAGTTTACATTGTAGAATTTTTTTTCAATCGATTCAGATTCGACGACGGTTCCAAGAAATCCGCAGAAAAAGACAAGCCAAAAGCTTCAACGGGAGGCGAGAAGAAGGGTGCTAAGGACATTTACATGGCAAAAAGTCGATTTATTCCGGGTAAGTAGAGGAATTTCCAGAATCCGTTACGGTTGAGCATCCATTCTCTTTGAGAATCTAGATATGTTGGTACGCTGTATAGTATGAGCCAAGAGTATGAAACCTTATTTTACTCAGTTTTTGGCACGATCCGATACCTCCGGTGGACCACCTCCATGGCCGGTCTGAGCCTAACATTTTGAGAAATTGTTCGGCCGCTCCTGCCGGACCCATCCCGTTGAGTTGTCTCTTTTTTTGGCAAAATTTTAATCACTACACCTGTTTGAGGTTATTATTCACAGACCGACCCGTGACATCAGAATGTGTTAAAAATGCAACTGTTGGCAACTTTCTTCAACCAAACTACCTATGATTTCCACCAATTCCTTTCAGGAGCCGTTCCTAAAGACGGCGGTGGTAATAACCAGCTGGCTGCGGGCTCCAATTCTGCGAAGAAGGAAGGACGATCGGCAGTGCAGGCAAGATTCGAGTATGCATACGGTATGTTTCGCAATACCATAGCCATTGCTAATGGTAAGCAGGGCTCGACACGGGCCGGCCCGGGCCGGCCCAGAGATTTTGGAAAGTCGGCCCGGGCCGGCCCGGGCCGGGCCA
>JAQGAV010002566.1:0-15147 GCA_034691345.1 Phasmarhabditis papillosa
GCTGGGGTATTATATTTTCATTCCGCAGTATTTCGACAAGAAAACCTTTGGCTCAGCAAAGGAACAGAAGGCATTCGAGAAAAGTATGTATCAGAAGACAAGCAGAAATTCAACATGTATGTATGATATGTACTGGCTTTTTCATATTTGTAATTTAGCTGAAATTCTTCTTTTGGATGGAATCACCATTGTCTACCGTTCAAATGTTGACCTGTGAGTTTGAGTTTACAAAAGTTTGAATGTAATTATTGCATTTTAGATACATGTATGTTTTGGGAGCCAGTCGAGAAAATGAATTGATCCTGGAGTCTCTCTTGAACTGCTTGTATGACTCGATCTCGATTGTTCTCCGCAAAAACGTCGAGAAGAAAGGTCTCATTGACAATATGGACACCGCTATTTTGATTATTGATGAAATATGTGACGAAGGGTTAGTTCCTTTGATGTTGATTCCTATAATCTTTATTTTTTACAGAATCATCCTTGAAACTGATCCACAAGCTGTGGTACAACGTTGTGCATTGAAGGGAGATGACATTTCCTTCAGTGATCAAACATTTTCACAGGTACTGTTTCTATTAAGCAATATGCCTAGATTGGTCACATCGGTTCACTCACTCTATTTTCAAAGTTTACCACGAGTAGTTTCACTTCCTTCCTTGAGTTATTTTTTCCATTTTTAGGTCGGCACTTCTCTTTTCTCTTCCGCCAAGGAACAGTTGAAATGGTCTCTTCTGAAGTAGCTGGCCTAGTCAAATTTGAAGTTTACTGTGATATTTTGGCATATTCGTGCACTACCTAACTGGTGGTGGTTGATCCCTAACAGTTGTATCTTGTATTTATAATGTAGTTAATCCAAAAAATTAATCTGACCAGTGTTTTTCACCTTATTTATTTCTTGTTTCAATAATATTTGACCGGGATAAAGTTTTTTATTCTATGCGAGTTTTGCTTGTTTTATGTCAGCGTCTTTGTTTACTGAGTAAGTGGTGGGGTCGAGAAGTGAAAGAAATATTTAGAATGCCACCTCAGAGAGCTACCAGAGCTAAGGTAAATTCTATATGTGTGCATCGGTGAAACTAGGTATTTTAGAAGGTAGCTGTTCCACAACAACAGGTGGAGAGTATGGATGTCGATAAGGAGAACATGGGCGATGAAGTTCAATATAGGTTTTTTCCTCGTTTCAGATACGAAAAATAATTAGAAGTTTTTTAGGGATGAGGGCTATTTGCTCCACTCTTCAGCAGCGGACCGATATTTCTGCAACGGAAAGGTGGTTACCCTCAATACAATAACAAAGGGAATGAGAAGACTGCGGACAAAAGCCCCGATTGAGTGAGTTATGTAATTTTGTATTTACTAAACCCTTATATGCAGCCTTGATACTGATGATGAAGACTTGTCGAGCACAACATCAGGAGCAGATGTCCTTTGCGATTTTGCTGGTTTTCGGGAATGGTCGAAGGTTTGCAATTCATTAATAGTATCCCCTTATTACGAAATGTTTTTCTTCAGACAAAACAAAAAACTTTCCCCATTCCATCGAAGATTGAAAACCAAATACAATTGGCTTTACACGAAGGATATAATATTCTGGTAAATTTTAATTTTGCTTGAGCTTTCAAATGTTTATCTAGGTTCATGGTATTGGGTCAAAAGTGAACTATCTGGAAGCGATGCGCAAGAGATTGTTCCCAGATAACAATACATTAACAGTTAATGGATTCGCAGAAGAAGCCAGCAGTCGCAACATTCTCCTACAGATCAACGATGGTCTTAATTTACAAGTGGAGGTATGCTTGTCTATTTTTCATTCTGATTTATTATTTTCCAGGCGAACAGCCGAACATCACTGAGCAAATGGGCTGAACAAGTCGTGAAGCGCCTTCTTCGTGAAAAGGCAGTGATATACATATTTTTGAATAATATTGATGGAATATCTATCAGGTTTGTTTTTTCGAAATTCTGGATTGTGCTTATGTTTTTGTTTCTTTGGCAGACGATATGTGGGCACCGGTGTTCTCAAACCGACCCTGCCGGCCCGGAAATTTCAAATATTCCCGGCCCGGGCCGGTGGAAACCTCCAATATTTTTTCGTAACTATAGTTGATTGATTTTCAAAATTAGTCGAAAAAAATTGAGAATTTTCAATAATATGGTCCGCCCGGTCCGGGCAATTTGAGAATATTTTGAATTCAGAGCAATATAATAGTTATGTTCTGAAAGGAATAGCTAGCACAAGTAAATTGCTACAGATGTTAATAATCGTTTCTTAATTACAGAGATGCCGATGATCAAGATGCATTGAGGATCCTTGCTCAGAGTAAGCATGTCAGACTAATCGCTTCTGTTGATAATTGCAACGCCACTCTCCTCTGGAACACGGTTAGCTTGACAATAATAGTTATCCCAATTTGCATTTCCTTTCAGCGACAAGCATCTGATTTCAAATGGTTCAACGTATATGCAGACACATATAATGTTGCGTTAAATGAATTCGTTGCTGGCAAATCACGGATTCTTGGATTGGACGACAAGTCAAATAAAACGGTATTTGATTATTTCATGAGATTACCATTAACAAATTTAGAGTCATTCTGTGACCTCTTTGGATGTGTTCTGGCAATCGATTAGTGATAACTCAAAGAAGATTATGCATCTATTCTTTGTTCTCGCCTTCGATGCATCGTCAGGAAAAGAACAATCGGTGGACTTTTGGGATTTATTCCAAGAATCCAAGGACCGTTTTCTTGTTTCAACGGACACTGCTCTCCGGCAGCAACTAACTGAATTTGACGATCATCGTATTCTAAGGTAAATTCCGTTTTATTGTCTACAGCTATGGGCGAATATTTAGGCGTTCCCGTTCGTCAGATGGTAACGAACTTCTCAACACTCTTGTGGATCGTGCGCTCATGGTCAAATTCTTTGAGGAGAAGAACATGCCAATGAACGCGGATTAAGAAAATCTCTGTAAATTATTTTTTTAGTTGTTTGTACGGTTTAACTTTACGTGTTGTCTTATGCATCTCATTCTATCATGTTGTAATGTTTACTATTTCACTTTTATTTGCTCAATTTCATTCCTCAATAAATTTTGTTTTCGTAATTATTTTAATCTGAGTTTGATTCATCACTGTGCTCTTCGGGAGTTTGCAGTCTGTCTGCCATTACGATTCCAGTTGGTGTCTTTGCATCGATTCTAAGCGCATCAGGATCGAGAGCTTCCATTTGTTCCAGTGTGACCAGATGTGGTGATACAGCTTCCCAGACCCGATTGTCTCTTAGAAGATCGATTACTGCTTCCACATCTGGATGCATGTAACGATCTTCTTGTAGGGGAGCACTGATTGTTCTTACCAATTGGTAAACCTGCAATGAGAAAGGTTTCTTTGTAATTCTTCGCCTGTATTTTCGATTTAGATCTGACTAACTGAAGTGTGGTTCATTTGGCAACGCCTTCTTGGGAAACTGACCTTATTCAATGGGGCTGTGCTCACTAGCGGTTTGAGGAATTCCATTGCCTGACAAGCAGCAAGCAACTCCATAGCGAGTACTGAAAAAGTAGGAATAGTTCGCTTCGATTAGAGTATTTATGCATTGAGAAGTTATTTAAGTTCGGTGAACGGTGTTTGATTCCAACTTGATGCTGCTGAACGTTAATTTTCTCCTTCTAACGTACCAGCTTCAACATGTTCAATAACAGTTAGTGCTTTTCGTGCAGAAAATCCTCCCATAGATACATGATCTTCTTGATTGCAACTGGTTGGTATGCTGTCCACAGAGGATGGATGACAAAGGACTTTATTTTCGGAGACTGTAAGGAAAATACATGGATCTTGCTCTTGAGTCTAACTTTTTCTTTGAATCGTGTTTACATCTCTATGTTACCTTTCTGCAACAGTTTAGTTTCTTAAAGATTTTATAGTTGGTTAATTTAAAAGTTGTAGGTCAACAGTGATTCTGCGCTTGAAATTGTGTTACCGCGTTACTATAAATAAAACAAAGCTAATCCTAGGATTCGGTACAATTCACTATTTTCAATGACTGAGATTAATTTCAAATCTTTTTGCACCATATTAGCCGAATATTTTTCTCTTACCTAATGAAGCTGCACATAACTGGATAGTCATGAATCCAGAGTTGAGCCCTCCGTCGGGCGTTAGGAATGTAGGAAGGCCGGAGAGACTGTTATTGAACAGACGCTCCAGACGACGTTCACTCATCTGAGCCAGTTCATGAACACCGATTGCCAAGTAATCAAGAGCCTACAAAAATAAACTACTCATGTTATACCTTTGTTGTTAGCACCATAGTTGTACGAGTTTGATTAATTTCTTGTTCTAATAAGTATTTTGGTTTTAAAATATCTTGCAAATACTCAAAATTAAGCGGCCTAAAACTGGATTTGCTGTACCTTAGCCGGATACTCTCCATGGAAGTTTCCTCCGGATATGATTTCTTCTCTTTCGGCGAATACAAGTGGGTTGTCTGTGGCAGAGTTCATTTCAGTTGTGATTATGCCGCGTACGAATTCAATAGTGTCGTGCACAATACCGTGAACCTGTATTTCAGCCAGTTATTTTTTGTGAAAAGAATTATTTTTATTGATGCTTTATTTGAAAATGATCGTATAATATACTTTGAAAATCGCGGTGTCGGAATGGACCAACAGACGTAAGTATTGTCTCTATGGAGAGCAAGGCCTCCATTGCAGTATTCCGAGAGAAAACGGTGTTGTATAGATGTGAAAGTAGTTTTAAAGAAAATACAAGCAATCCACCTATTTTCCATTCATTTTTGTTTAGCACTGCTGCTCCACCGGAAATCTAGTTCTTGATACGGAATATCATTGAATTTAACATTAATCGATTTCGAGAACTGCTTGCGATAGGACACTTTGAGCTTACCTGAGGAACGCATCTCATGGTATAGGCGTCTTGAACTTTGTTGCAGTTGCGATGTGATTCTAAACAAGCTTTTTTTAGGTGAAATTTTGGTCTAATTGTTAGAAGTAATTTACTCTGATAAATTTATGGGAAATACTTGAAAGTTTTGCAGCATAACCGGTATGGTTGTTAATCAATTTCAATTTAATCAATTTCAAAGTTTTTAAGTTTTTAAGTTACTCCAAATTTCAAGTTTTGAAGCCTAAAAGGTCAATTTAACAACTCGAATAACCGGGTAAACGTAATTGACCAAGTCTTACCAGCAATCTGCGAAGGATTCGCGTCCGAATGGAGCAGAGATCTCAGACGGAGGGCGGAAAGAATCTGTCCTGGATGTGGACGGATGCGATGAATATCTGGAATGAACTTAACCTTCATTTGGAAACCCTAACTGCTCATTAAATGGCTCAGAACAATAATAATCTTAACTACAGTAACATATAAGTCTTACCTGGGTCAAAGGCTCTGGTTGTTCCCTTCAGGACCTCAAGCGAAAGGGCGGCAATCACATCCGCCTGCCGGGCAATGTTGAAGGAACGCTCAACCGCTGAAAAAGGCTGCGCTAGAAGTAGGTTGCATAGTTTTTCTATGATTGATTATTCTGGGGAACTCCATATAAGTTTTGACCATATACAGGCTCTCCAAATACCCGTCATAAGCTGGGCGCAGAGCTGTTAACCCGGCCCGGCCGACTTTTTGGCACTTGGGCCGGGCCGAGCCGGGCCGGAAAAGCCGGGCCGGGCCGGTGTAGGCCGGTTTTCAAGGCTTTTCATGGGTTTTCAGGAATAAATAAGCAAATTTTGGGTATTTTTGAAATTTTTTTTTTGAATTAGCCATTTCTCAGCACTATATATATAGTAATAGAGGAGAATATAGTAAAGATATATAAGAGTTAATCATTTATTTGGAAAATCCTTCCCTTATAAATGGTTTTAAGAAGTTTCACGGGATCACAGAATACAATTGGTTTGTTATAGGATGGGAGCGGCTTAGTATGGAGTAAAGAATATTCCATTCCACAACTTTTTCTTTATTCGATTGGTTCGAATTCTGTATCCTTGGGGCTGAAGTTCGTTTATCACCATTCCTTTACTCATTGGATTTGTCAACTTACTGGCTCGCATTGATTTGGGAACTTTCTAAATCTTTGAACTACATCTTCACTACAGTTAGCTCAGTGAGCTTTATTAAATGTCGTAACTTCTTTCATCCTTCAGTTGTTTCATGGATCTTACCTCAGCTAACGGCTACTACTGCTACGAATTGCAAGCTGTACACTTTGATTATACTTACAAACAATACCATGTGTAATTACAGGACTCTCTCAAGTTGAAAATCTACAATGGCAAAAATTTATTCAAACCTATTATAGTTAGAGACCTGTGGCCACGCCCCCTTTCTCGGCGCGCTATGGAAGGCTAATTTTGGCACACAATAATACAGTAACCTACGAAAAGTGGTGCAATTTTGAAAAGTCGAATTCTCCGGCGGCTTTTCCTATAACAGAAGATTTCTGTCCAGGTGAACCTTCCATCACACTCTTCGGCTTGCTGATTCGGCTTATTGGATTCACCAGTTCGGGATCGCATTAGTTCTATAACTAACTTGCTACATCTCTGAACTACTTAATCCTCACCTTAATAGTAAAGAAATATATTAGAAGGATATTGAAGTTATTCGTTTGTTAGTAAAATGTTCCCTCTAAAGGGTTGGATAACAATGCTCTACATTGGCAGCAGTATTCCTAAACTTACTGTCAGATGCATCTTCTTGATAAGAGCTTGATCATTTTAAATTATAGTTTTATAAAACAGCTTTATTTAGTTTCACTCAATGAACAGTCACGTTATTATATGTAATACATAGTAACGAAATGGATATAACAATATATAAATAATATTTACCTTAATGTTAGTTAGTGAGATATCTAGAGCAAACTGAATAATAGTTTCTGATATCCGGGTTGTTATTGAAGGTGACAACAATTATTTGTTTTATAACATCTAAGATTGCAGTAACTACTTCTACAATTTGTTACCATTAAACAGCAAATTGCAACATTTCACCTTGGTGAAGCTCATTTCATCATAAGACTACAGTTTGCCACAGATAACGATTGTTTAAAGGGACTGTGATAATGTAAATCACCTACAGTATGCGCGCGCCCTTGATATAGGACATTGCCAAAATTGCGTCAAACACTTTGCCTTTTTGCACATCTAAATTATAATTATCGTTTCAAAAGGGTTTGTGGAATGTACATTCAAAGCCGTTTTGGAATATATTTGTTTTTGAAATAGTTATGAACAGAACTACAAAATCATAAGGCGTTTTCAATCAAGCAAGCTCTTTCAAAAAAAAATTTTATAATACATTGAGAAATCAATGTTCCAAGCATAATCTTTTTTTTAAATACAAAAAACGTTCATGCTGAGCCACCTTATGGGCGAAAAACAGTTTCAAAATTTGAATTTCGAAATTTCGCGCGCGCCGAACGTAACGTGAAGCCTCGTATTGTTATAATAACTTCGAAAGTTTACGACTTTGCGTTTTAATACCTCGAATACGAAGAAAATTGAATATATACAATTATGTATATTTATAATCAGTGAAACAACACCTATAATCTGAAATTAACATGAAATTACCTTGTCACAGTCCCTTTAACTATTATTAAGTTAAGTATTTATAATTGGCCTAATATCACAGGAAGACACCGTTTCTGGAAAATGAAAATGAAACTTCCCGACCCAAACTATAAAACAATAGTATTATTATATAACTTATTTATTAAAGCAATTTAACTATACAAATTAATTATTAAACACTGGAGATTAATTATCAGTTAATAAACAAATAATATTAATTATTACAAAGATGATTGCGGAATAAAAGGGGCAGCATTCAGATTCCACGAAGTTGCAAAGTGTATATGAATAGAAGCATCTACATCAAATGGAGTCAGGTTAATGCCAGCTAGTATTCTGAAAAGAGAACATTTGTACAATATTAATAATAGATATTTATAATATTAAAAGTAGAAGATTTATTAAATATTAATATATAGTTAATAGAAAAAGTGATAATTCAATACATTATTTTATTTCCCCACTGCTTTACATAATAAAAGTATTTATATTCTTTGAAATATCAATAAATGAAAACTAACCTTTGTTTTAATACTTTTAACCACTTTGCAGGGACAAATCGAGCAAGATCTTTTAATCTATTAAAACGAAGCATTTCACTAATGATATATGAATGGTCCTGAAGGTTTAGGCTTCAACCTGATTGATGGCGAAATGGATGCGAAAGTAGCGTCCGCGAGCATCATCCTTCAGATAGATCTACAATAATACATTTAGAGGCTGTTGGGTAAAAGCCAGAAATTCTACAAATAAAAAATTAAAGTTTAAATTGTTTTCCTTTGTACTAATAGCAGTCGAATGAAAGAACTGCACTATCACTGAATGAGCAACTAACTCAGGAAACACCGTTTAAAATTATTTTAACAATAAACGTTTTTCTTACTAACCGAATAAGCAGTGTCAATTAAATCCCCAAAAGGATCATTGTCAATTCTATATGGACAGCCAGGATCAGCAGCAACTTCTTCCATCCAACGAACCGCGTTTCTTTTTTCAGAGAACTTGAGAATTCCAAGACTGTATCTCTGATAACGCGGATGGTATATCACATGAATATTCTTAATAGCATTCAATAGTCCCTAAACAGTTCTGGTATTTCATTGTTCTTGTAATATTTGGGAAATTGCAAAATACAATATGGTTACTTACCTCTACAAGGTTCTTTATTCCAGCAATTGTGAATGAAGTGAGAATATGATGGATACCAAAATTGTCCTTTACTTTAGGATAATACAGGGCCTTCAGAGTTTTATCAGTTAGAGAATAGCCAACAAATGAATGATATCCGAATTCCCTCGTGCACAAATAGAACATTGTGTATGGCATTAGTTCAATAATGACCTAAATACATTGATACTTAAAAATAATAAATATAGATAAAACTATTAACTTGTTTAATAGTTATATTAATATATTATATTCTAGCCTTTTCCAAAATACATCATAAACCTATTCAGAAAAGTACAATTTAGCGTAAAAACCACGGTTGAATTCTATTTGACAAACCTCATCACATAGAAGTTCAGTTGAAAGTAAAGTTGAATGCAACTCTATCTTATTGAACTTCTTGCAGGCAGCAATAAAGCTATTTGGATCAACAATAACCTCCGCAGAGATAATAGAAAGGGAACTAAAGTTAAATGTTACATTGTATTAAATAGAACCTATTTTTAGTTCAACGAAATTCTGCTTTGTTTTTGTTAGTTAGACAAAACTTTTAAAGTTTTCTTAGAAACTACAAAATATTTATCTCACCTTAATTTAGTCTTAGTTTTCACTAAATCCTTGAATACATACTCAGCCACATTTTCCATAGAACCGCAAAACCTAAGATCCTCGATTTTGCGAAACTGAAATGGTAAACATCTGCGTTTAATTTAATTCAAAAAAATTAATTATTTTTTGAAAAGACTGTTTTAAAATTCTACATTAATAAGTATAATTTTTTTGGATGCAGTTGTTTAAGCAAAAAAATCATTAAGTGAATATAATATAAACTTATTTCTAAGAACTCACTTTGTCAATAATTTGTCCTGCAACAGAATTGTACTTCGGATCTCTTGTTTCTTCTTCAAACGATATCCGGGTCGAGTCAGGAAGCGTAAAGTAACCGCGCGGCTGGACATTACTGTAGAACCTAAAAGGGGAAGTATATATATAAATTTTCAGTTTATTTTTGCAGGTAAATTCGACACTTTATTACTTTTATTATTTTAATAAAGAGTTATAATTGTTTGAATCTAATGATTGTAACCCACATTAGTTCTTTACATTCCGGCTTAAGAAGTCCATCTCTCTTCAGAACTGCATTAATTCTTTTCTGACTGAGACCAAACTGAATATTATCTTCAAAGTTCAAGAATGATCCAATATGAGCGATTAACTCATTAGGAAGTTGATCCAAGCTCATATTTCTGTAAATAAAACATTGTTAAAAAGTACTAAGGAAATAAATAAATAGTAAAAACATAAAAAATATACGAAAATTATAATAAAACAATCAACAGACAAGGAAGACATTCATATTAAATCACAAAAACTTTTTGAAATTATTAATCAGTTTGTCAAAATATAATGAATAAAATTTAATAATATTTTATATGTGTGTTCTAAAAATAAAATAGGCACTAGTTGAAACTGCCAGCATTTGCTGTTAGGATTCAGAACTAATAGATTCCCCAAATATAAGATACACAAGTAAAGGTTAAGAAGACATTTTTGCTATAAGGTATAGTAAGGAAAAAATATAAATAAAGAATCGCCACAAGTAGAATACAATATAAATATAAAAATAAATATATTCTAGTAGAAGAATTTTATTCTGAATGTGCTTCTGTTTCTGCTGAGTGGTTGGCTTAACGTGTAGGACGCGTCTAACGGGGAATCAGGTAGAATAGGGCAATTGTGCTGGGCAAATCAAATAGAAACATTTCCAACATTTCAAGTATTCGTAAAACATAAAAAATTTTGATTTCGAAAACGAAAAACTTAAAAATCTTCAGATTCTTCTTCTTCAGATAGATCCGACGAATCAAGTGAGCTAAACAGCTAATGAAGCTTCTTTTATACACTTCAACATTACAAAATAGAGTCTCGTTTAGGTTAGAACCGAGTTTAGTTGGGAAGTTAAATTATTCAAAAATGTTCTTTGTTTTTATATCATTTGAATTGGAAATCATGTGGGGATCATATGAGGTTATATGGAGTTATTTGATTAATATCTATCGAGATGGAATATTTTTATAATTTTTTAGAAGTTTTAACATGTATTAGGTGGATTCTGTAAAGATTTGTCTCTGGATAGCCTGCGGCGCCAGAATCCGGGGAAGCGCACAAGGCGCCAGAATATTGCTTGAAAGTAGCTATATTTTGCTTGAAAATCCATTTATTTGTGATTTTTATGTCAAAATTTTGTCAACTTTACGGGGGTAAAAAGTTCCTTATAATTATTTGTTTTTCGTCTTCAATAAAGAATCAAAAAAAAGATATAGTCTTACAACTGTCAAATAAAAAGGCACACTAACAACTTGTAAGGATTTTATTTTATCGTTCTTGTGGAAAGAATAGTCAAACAAAAATGGCAAATATCCCAATTAACAATAAGTTTTATGCTTATTATTATTCCTTTATAACTATAATTCACTAGTTGACTAGGTTCAGAAAAGATCGTTGATTATTAATTAATAATGTATGATATTTATATCATAGAGTATCTGATGTACTATTCACATTAATTTTGAATATCTACTCAAGTTACAGTTTGCCAAGTCGAGCAAATTAGAAACAAGTTCGAACCCAAAGTCGTTTAACATTCAACAATCCTTCACTTACTCGATCAAAGGGCAGAATCTTTAATATTTTTCTAATTTCGTTAAGGAAATCGAATCATTTGCGGAGGTGTACTGTAGTATCTAGAAGGAGCGCGGAAATCGAAAAAAAAATATACAAGCAACCTATATAATTGTGCGCTCGCCTTATAAAATATAGACCTTTAAACTACATGAGATTTGTCCGTAGACTATATATTTTCTTCATCCTCGCAGTAGGTAACATAGTGTAAAGAACATTCGAATTTAGTATTTGGTTTACAAATAAGTAGTCAGCAATATTTGGCATGTGGAACACCCATTTAATTTTGTATTTTAGTTTTAGTTAAGTTATTAAGATAATATTATTTATAAAGTTATAACCTTACTTTCAAACAACTCGATTCGCCATTTGTAAATATTTGGCTAACTGATCACTTCTAAGGTTCAGCACTTGATCATTCTGTACATTTCTGTACAGAAATGGGAACTTAGATCGAATCTATTCAAATTAGGTTTTTTATTATCAAATAATATAATCATGTCAGGACACTACTATGATTGTATTTTATCCGAAATTAAAAGTTTTTCCTATTTTTATCTTGCGGTCATTATTATAAAAATGTACCAGAGTTTCAGATTAGTTAAAACTTAGCCCATATTTATAGAAACCAAGTTCTTTATAAGTTATTGTATTTAAAATGAATTAACAAAACACGTTATTATTTATATAACGACAATAACAACAGCAAATCTTATAGAGATTTAAACTTCAACACGATTGATGGCGAATTGGATGTAAATTTCTCTGTGAGTATCATTCTTCACATTGATCTATAATAAAACATGTTATGCAAAAACCAATATTTATACAAAAATAGAAAAGATTTAAACAAATTTCCTCTGAACCAACAATTGTTGAATGAAAATACTGTAATATTAATGAATGAACAATTATCGTTTAAATTTTCCCAATTACCCATTATCTTACTAAGTAAGGAATTATCGTATGTCTCAGAGACGATCTTATCTTACTACTAACCGAATAAGGAATCACTGCTCTTTCAGGCAAAACTGGATCTTCTCTTTCAATTCTATATTGACAATTGGGGTCAGCAGCAACCTCTTCCGTCCAATGGACCATATTTCGTCCTTCAGAGAACTTAAGAATTCCAAGATCATAGATCACTTCAAGATACTCAGCTTTTAATAGTTCCTAAACAGTTTTTAATTGTTATTTTTTGTGTTTTGCACTGTTTATTAGTACTTTCATATATGTTTTTTAGATTTGTTTGATAAATTATTGAAGATTAATATTTTTCTTCTTGTTCTTGTAAACTTTGGTAAATTGCACAATACAATACACTTACTTCAACAAGTGTCTTGATTCCAGCAATGGTAAATGAAGTGAATATTTCCGATATGTCAAAATGTTTATTTTCTTTATGTTCACTCAGAGCCTTTAAGGTTCGATCAGTTAAAAAGTAACCATCAAGTGGACCATTTTCGGAATTCTTCAGAAAGAACGTTGTCTTTGGCATCAGTTCAACAAAGACCTAAATCCATTAATACAACTTGATTAAATTCGTCATAATAAACTATTATCTATTAGCCTATGAGCTTTTCCAAAATACATAATAAAACTATCCTGAAAAGTACAATTTAGGGTGCAAACCAAAGCAAAATTTTCTTTGACAAACCTGATCGCATAAAAGTTCGGGTGGTAGCTTCGTTTCCAAGTCTATATTATCAAAATTCTTGCAGGCAGCAATAAAAATATTCGGATCAACTGCATCAATCTCGGCGTCGGTAATAGTAAGGGAACTAAATTTATATGCTACATTGTATTGAATAGAACCTATTTTTAGTTCAACCAAATTCTGCTTTCTTTTGTTAGTTAGACTAAAACTTTTAAAGTTTCTTTAAAAACTTTAAATTACTTGTCTTACCTTAACTTATTCTTAGTATTTATCAAATCCTTTAGTACATTTTCAGTCAACTTTTCCTCAATATCGTAGAATTCAATATTTTCAATCTTACGAAACTGAAAAGGTAATTGTAAGTACGAACTAATACGCGTTTAACTGTTTGAAATACCGGTTTGTTGATCCATGATTCTACATAAAAAAAGTATAACATTTTTGAAATATATCAAAGCTTAAATAACATTAAACAAATATAATATAATATAAAATATACTAGGTCGACTTTTCAATAATACTTTCCTTTGATGAACTCACTTTGTTTATAACTTGTCCTACTAAAGAATTGAATTTGGGGTCTTTCGTTTCTTCTTCAATAGGCATCCAGGTCGAACCCGTAAGTGTAAATACACCGCGTGGGAGAACAACATCGTTGATTCTAAGAGAGGAATATATATTCACATTAAATTCGATTTATATAATGCTGAATCGAATCCCTATGAAAAGATCGGAAGAAAAGAGCTGCCTTAGAGAGTCCTAAGTTGGAGGAAAGGCTAAGGAAAAGAATTCGGGAATAGAAGCTGTCATTCGGAAATGGTTGTACAGAAGAAGTCACAAATGGAACAGATGCTCTACTGAAATATTTTTTGCCGCGCTTTGACTACCGCCCCTTCCTTTAAATACCGGTTATGGGTTGGGAATTGGGATCAATGTTGGATATAGAGTAAAGGTATGGATCAGCTAATGTTTTATCTTTTGCAGGTTATTATTCACCTACTAAAAAGACGTCTCCTCCCAAGCGCTGTGCAGCCCGAGCAGATAAGAAAGACTCCAAGGATAAGAGCCAGAGCGGACAGCGATCCAGGAATACCAACACTCGGTATTGGAGCTAAGCCAGAAAGCTTAGACCAAACAGCCGAGGATGGGAAATCTGAAGGTACTATTGTACAAAATGTTTCGGAAGTTGCAGCAAATAATGCAAATGGAAGTTCGGCACCAAATGCAGTGAATGTGCTTGAGCAAGTTGACGAGAACAACTGAAACTTCGGGAACAATCGGGAATGAAGATGGTCTGGAAGCCAAGAAGGAAGCGGAGCCTCCGATCGAGCAGCCAATTGTTCAGGAAACAACCCAGGAGATTGTGCCAGAGCCGGTAAAAGTGCAAGCTATACCTGAGGATCAGCATGGAGAACAAGCAAATGTTTTACCTGTTGAAGACTCAGGGCAGCCTGCTGAAATTCCTTTTGAAGTCAGAAGAGGAGCTTTTCTGGTAGCCCTACGAGATCGGGACAAAATTAGATGTGCTTACTGTTCACATCTGAATAGACCACATACACATGCCGATTGCTTTAAAGAACTGGAAGACACCGAACTAAAGGAGAAAAGTACTGCTTTGGTATTGCGACTGCTCACTTACAAGAAGGAAAAGGAATTCTTGGACCCACTCCTATCGTTCGGCGACAAGTCTACGATGTCGGCCGTAGTGGAGAAACACAAGCAGACTGTTTCGAAGCTCTATTCTAAACCAGAATGGGGCAAAGAAGCAAAGTCCGACTTCTACGGTACTTATGGTCCCGCAGCTTGGGCAATGCTGCAGGAGGAAAAGGAGTGCAGAAACCGATTATTCAAGGTCAGACTTCATATTCCTTATATGATATCTGGTCTACGCAAAGAATTCCACCCGATTGAAAGATGGTTCAGTCATGAAGATCTGAAGAACTTCAATGGCTGGGTCCATGGAATCAAGCACGGTTCTCCAGTTTTGCTGTTCTTTTCATCTGCGTTGACTACCACTACCGTAGCAATACGGCCTTGTTTATCC
>JAQGAV010002567.1:0-15147 GCA_034691345.1 Phasmarhabditis papillosa
GCTTGTACATTTTCTTTCGATTTCCGCGCTCCTTCTAAATTCTACAGTACACCTCTGCAAACGATTCATCCGTCGACCATAGATTGTTTAACCAACTGCTTAAAGAAGTGTCTTATGTATTAATTAGGCTTGTGTCCACTGTGTTTAACAAGTTGCGTCCTGTGTTTACAGACAAATGATAATATTCTGCGAGTAGCATTGACCTTCTAATACTACAAGGTGAGAAGTAATGCAAAGAAAGGATTAGTAAACAGATGAGCAAATTATGCGACTTTGTTATGGGAATGCGTGAGAAATATAGTTGATCCGCATTAAATGAAAACAAAGAAAGATACTATTCTCTTAAAGCTGTCTCTTGCACGGCTCAACAACGGAGACAGTGGTGTTAAAGGACTGTGCTCTTATTTTTCTATGGAAAGCTTTGACCAAATCATTCGAAAAAAACTCCGTTGCACAGATTGAGTTATGGACTTTCCACTTATATATAAATTAACATGTATCACTTAATAAAATAGTAAAGGATGTGAGAATCAAGATTTCACCATTTGAATTTGCTGTGTCCCGTTTATTTACGGTCCGCGCGCCTCTGCAGAGATGGGAAGCGAGCGCGTAAACTAATTAATTGATAGCTGAGGGCTGATAAGCTGAAATAAACATTAGGATAGTTCCTCAGTCACTGTAAATCCCCTAGTAGTTATCCTATCCTACAAAAGTATTTTATTCCTATATTTACTTGACTTTTCTATATAAATAGTCTTTATTGCGTAACCCATTGTTTCTATACAAATAACTGACTACTTACACCCTCTTAAGCTCACCGTAGCTCATTGGATAACACAATTATGTTAGGTGCTAACTAAGAAAACCAATAACATAATATGTTAAGTACCGCAACTTATGTTATAAAACACTTAGAATAATTGTTTTATGTTTAAGAGATACAAATTGTATTGTTTTATGTTATTATGTAATAGCAGTCAACAACTGTTGCCTTATTAAAGGACTGTACTATCCTTATTACTAAATGCGCTCTAATGACACTAACTGACCTGCTGATCCTTTAGAGACTTCAACGGCTGTTGTGAAGGTTCCGTGTAGGACGTGACCGTCTTGGTCAATCTTTACAACCGAACCTATAACGGGAATAATGGTGTATACGTTGTAATAGTCTTTTATAATTAATTGTTGAATAACGATTAACATGAACAAGAGAATTACAGTCTTATGGAAAAATCGAAAAAGTTTTTAGAAAGATAAATAATCGCTTTTTTAATTGTCTATAGTCCATCTCAAGACCTATGTTTCCACGGTATCACGAAAGAAACCTTTTTAAAACAGGCGCCCCGCTCGTGATATCCCGCTGAAAACCTAGGTCTTGAGCAGGGCTCTACATGGGCCGGCCCGGGCCGGCCCGGGCCAGTATTTGTCTTTGCGGGCCGGGCCGGCCCGACAAATGTCGAACCCTGGTCTTGAGATAGACTATAAAACATGTGATAAATAACTGAACAAGTCACTGTTTCTCCTACTTATCTCTATATTATATATACTATATACCTTTGGAGTTTCTCCAGTATCCAGATATATCATCACAGGAGTTAAGACCATCTTCATCTTTCTCAAGTGAGTTCACCTATAAAGACTAGAAGATATTTCGGAAGATTATTCTATAGGCTTGAAATCCGTTCAAAGTTACAAACAACTAAAATGAATCAGCTTGATTCTGTGATTCTACAGTTTCTGGGCGAAGCCAGTTGAGAGGTCTGGGATATGATATTTCAAGCCCGTTGAATATAATAAAAGTCTAACTTTATTGACTGACTGATTATTGCTAACATAATTACCGTACCTGAGAAGTAGAAACTATCTTTACTCCCAAAAGAAGAAGAAATAGAAGCCGCCCAAGAGACGGCATTCTTATAGAATCCAAATTAATTTATGATAATATACTAAAATAATAAATTATATTGAAGACGGTATTTAGAATAGTAAAGACGTCAAAAAATACAGAGTTTGCCAGTTTAAGTTCGGGGTTAACTCAATTCTAAGTGTTATGTAAATTCAACACCACTGCTATAGTCCATAACACAAAGTAGACTGCAGTGCGCGGTGTTGTTTGAGGTTTGGAAAATCGTTCGTTCTATGGCAAAATTGAAAAACCATTCATTATATGGTTTGAAGCGCAATTTTTAGTTTTATTTTGAATCATATGCAGAAAAAGACGAATATGTAATTACGGAAGCTTATGGTATATCACCGCGCTCTGCAGTCTTTTGTTTGTTATAGACTATAATATTCTACTCCCTAGTGAGAAAGCTGTTAAAATGAACTATACCTATGTATTAAATGATATAAATGAATGCAAAATAGTCTTTTATAGCCATTTCTTTCTTGTTTACTCTAAATTTCTTCGATAACGACAGTTATCTGTCAATAATGATAACAACTGCTTACTGACCGACCAGGGAAAATAGAGAAGATCAAGGAATGTTATATTTTTATTATTATAGAAAATATAAACAAGCAAAATATTTTAAGGAAATATAGACGGGGATCACAGCTTTATAATAGTATAAGTGTTATAAAAACTAAATGAGAAGGCGTGCATTTCTCGAATATTCGTTACTTCTATAAAGCAGAAATGGCGATAACAGAACTTTCGTTTCGTTTCGAAAGAGTTTTTGGGGGTTTCTTTTTCTGGAAAATTTCATCTAGAACTCTAGAGCAGATTGCAGCGCATGCAATCTGCTCTAGAGTTCTTATTTATCCTATGTTTCGTGCACCCGAAGACTGAATGTTAGAAAGGAGCCGTCTCTGCTCAGAAGATTCCGGAATGAATGGCCGAAGCCCTGCCTCGAAGAAATCTATTATTATTGTGATACGAGTGATACAGGAAATAAAATACTTTTAAATACTAGAGCAGAGAGTTGGAAATTTCACGGGCCGAACCGGGCCGCGGCCGAAAATTTGAGAAACGGGCCGGCCTTTTCACAGCCCTGTAGAGCAGCATATAAATAATTAAGCCGGCGATCTCGCTATAGGCTAAAAATGAAGAAAAGTAACAGTGTTAATAAATGTTAGACTGCTTCATAAGCCTAGCGATCTATGCTTTAAAGTATATTATAAATGTTAAATAATAAAACAAAATGAATCTCTTTATTTTGTATATATACAAAACTATCATATGACTAAACACAAGTTGGGTTCATTGATTTTATGAGATAAACATCTTTGTTTTGAGGAAAACAGGCCACTTTGCATTAGAGAGGAACAAAATATACAAGAAGTTATTAAACGGACTGTTAAATAAAATAGTACAACTGTCATATAACAGAGAAAAATAGAAAGATTGTTAGTTTAATAAAAAACATATTAATTGTATAGGTGACACTGAAGATAATATAAAAGCAAAGTTCGTTTCTTGCAATAAACAATTGTACTGGATGATTATTTATGTTTTATAATAAAACTATTATTTACATTATTCAAAAAGAATTTTATATGTTTAAAGTGTGTCAACTACGGAAGTTTCTTAATGAGTTTGGCAATCTTGTGCTGCTTATTAATTTGAATAAAAGAAATTGTTTATATTAAATAAAGCAATATAAGTTAAATACATTTGTTATAAATACTGTGTTCCATTGATCAATTGCAATATAATATGGCCAAAATAGGAAAAGTCAGCAGATTTCCGCACTTTTTGGCTGCCGCGCACCGCTTTTTAATGTTACAACAACTTTACGAAGTAGAGAACTCGTCTAACTGATCAGTGAACTTACAGGTGGTACAGAGGAGCTGCTAAACAACGGGTAGAAAAATGAAGCCGTTCTAGAGGGAATATCTTATATGTTTTGAGTTTAAACATACATTCCTTATTACTTGCGGACAAATATATCTTCTGCTGACTATCACGACCAAGGTATTATATTTATCAAAGTTGGATTCACTATAACAATCGTTTGCAAAAGTCAACAAGGCACAACAATTTCACTGTTATTAACACAAATTTAAATATCAGGTCGTGGGCCCTTTTGCTAAATCATTTACTTTGCCTTTGCCAGATTCTATTTCATAAATCAATCAAAATTACTGAATTTCGGGATTCTTGTAGTGTTTTTCAGACTACGAGTTTTATGCAAAACATTCCGGGTTACTCTCGTTCAACAATTCTAACCCCTTACTCTAATTTATTTATTTATCTTTTTGTATGTTCTAATCGTCTTGCTTTTCTTTTATTGGATTAACAGCACGGCGAGATACTTTTAATTAAGGAATTATAATAAGTCATTTAGTCTATTAAAGGATCAATTAGGACGACGACTAGAGATTACGGTATCCGCTAATTACACTGTGTAGACTGTATTGCGTACATCAATACTGTAGATATATAAAGTGTATACTCAAAAAGTGAATGAATACTTTCGGTTAACAACTTATGAAAAGAAAAGATGTTTTATTAGTCTTTTTGGTTAGGTGGAACGGATAGAGTATTTGGAATATTTAGAACTAACATGTTTCATTGCAGGAATAAATTATATTTGTTACTTCTGTAGGTTTATTGTTTGTTAGTAGAAGATGCATTCCAGGAATTTAAGATACAACGAAGTTGGTATCACCTAAATTTTGGAGGCAAAACTCCCTTTATAGTGAAACCACCCAGCTGATCGGGATGAATCCGGCCATGCAGAGCTCTTAATCTGGCCTGGCCTGGTTTGGCTTCACCTCATATTTTCCAGTTTCCCAGTCAATTTTTTGGTCAGGCCAGGCCAGCTTAACAACTCTGCGGCCATGTGCTCCCAAGTCTTCATTAGAAAATCCATCTAGATCCAAAATGAGGCGGGTGACAATATACCAGGAAAATCGTAGCCGCTATACCTTCTTACCGTTTTTTCAAAAACATTACCGTATACCCACCGTAATTAAACCCCGTAAATTTTACTACACAACTGTAAAACCCCTTTACATGGACACCTAATAAGGGTTCCTTTATTATTTGTATTAGACCTCTTAATAAGTAATTAACACATGTACTCTTATTGATATTTATAATGTTCACCCGCCGTTTAGCAGGTTACAAGACAGCTGTGTAAACGCAGTGCACCAACATAGTCAACTCAATAAGGTGTTGGTCACTCATTTAATATGTAGGGTCAGGTATTTGAACGCAGAATTCTCATAAAGTCCTAAAGAAGCAATGGATACTGTAACCTGTAAAAGGAAACTGAATCAATATATTAATATGCTTGTTTATATCACTTTGTGTAACTATACATACCTTTGAACATACAGTGATATTAATAAATATACGCATCCCTAACAGACAACTGTTATTTTTAACACCGCTTCGTCACTTGGGTTGCGTACACGAAATTGTGATCAGTGAAGCGAATATGATGAGAATAAGTCTGTAGTTGAAAGAGATTAGATCCACTGTCGAATGAGATTAAACAATTAAAAGAAAAAAGAGATTTATCTTAGTTTAGTCGGTTACAGAACTAAGTTTCGCTTTATTTTCTAACTAGAAAAGAACGACACTTTCCCTGGCTATGAATACTCTTCTAAGCGGTAATATCTTATTCCAGACTGTCTATCAATGCTGCTAAAAATATTTTCCCGGAGAAACTTCGGAATTCGTAGTCACCAACAATAAGGGTGTGAAATTATTGAGCCCGGGCCCAGTAAGTTCCGTTCCTGCGGTAACGGTGGTTCAGCGTTGCAGAATGCTCGACTTTTGGTTCAGAGGCGTTGGCATCCTCACCAACCTCAGATTGGTTTTATCTTGAAATTGATGTTAATAAAGATCATTTTGGGTCATTTTGAGTGACAAAAGGGTCATAAAAACGACATGACTGTGGTTAGTAAGCTGGTGTGTAGGCCTGCGGCTACCGACATGCCTTTCACGTCATACGAGTAGTTTTGAAGTATTATTGGCCTACTGTATTCATGACTTTGAGCCCGATTCTGCCCTAGTTATCACTGATCAGGTACAATTTTAACTGTAATTTTATCTGTGGCGTTGTTTTATATCTAAATCCACTTAGTTTTTCTCTTAGTAGAATATTCTCTCAGTCTGTCTAAATAATGCTAAGATGCGATTAATTAAAGTAGTGGGTGGTCGCCGCGGGGCAAAGAATTTAGAGATTAGGCAGGAAAATAGGAAAAGTTGTGACTTTAGGCTGTTTTACAGTGATCTTAGAGTACTTTACTAAAACACGGGTTGTTGTAAAAAATGTGGAATCTGAAGTATTCTACTTGTTACATGATCTTAGCATAGAAAAGTTATATTATTTATCAATATAACCAATACCCACCATATAGTCGAATGGAGAGCCGTGCAATTTACCAGACCAATGGGAAGACCAAAAAGAAGATGGAGGGATCAATTCAAGGAACAGCTAGGAGAAGTTTGGATTCAAACGGCAATAAGTGAACCAAGAACTTGGAAAGAAAACATCAACAATCAGATATATATAATCTTTAGTATTGAATAAATTATAATTAATAATCAATATCCTGCAGTCTTCCAGTATTAAAGTTATAAATTAGAAAACTTATATAGTTTATGTTTAAATCTAGGATTAAATAGATTAAGTAAGTATTATTCAAATTGGATGACTCTTTTCGATACTTTAGAGCTTCGAATATTTTTTAAAATTAAAAACTTAACAATTTTTTGATTATTTGAAATGATAATAGAACTAAGACTACATAATAACTACTGTTTATTAATTACTAATATTTATGACAAACCCTCATAGTTCTTCTATATAATTAGTCTATGTACTAAATATGTGACCCTAACGGTTCGCACAGGAAACTACTCCTTTGAGTATACTGTATTCCCGTTATCCAGCTGTGTCGCTACTGACACCTTTCGTTTCAGAAGAAGGAGACCGACTTCCGGTGCAAGACCTAGGCACGGCACCGTCAGAGATGAGCCCACCAATAGGAGCCGCGCCGCGAGACTTGTCACTTCCGACCTTTAATATTTACCAACGCATTAACAAAACAACGTTGTTGATGGTACTGTGAATAGACTTATAGAATTTGTGTTGAGGCGAGCTTAGTAGTTGACTCGAGATGAGTTTATCCTTTTACAAATAGACAAAACAACCTGCTCATACATTTAGGATTAACATTCAGGGTTACTGTAGCTTACTATAGACAGTCGTGTCAGGACCATTTGAAGGTATTTTAAAGGGCTGTGCAGATGCAGTAACAATGTAGCTCAACTGTTGCACTTGACTTATAGAATCAATTGAGTTATTGTTACACAATTGCATAACAATAAAACTTATTGTTTTAACTTATTTGAGTGTTTTAATAACAAATTACTTAATGATCACTTGTTTTTATGTAGTTATAACACTTGATAATAGGTAAGTAGTTAATTTGGTTAGAGAAAAAACAAAGCTTTGTGGTTTAAAACTAGTTGAACAGTTTGAATTTTCAGCAAAACTGGTTACCGATTTCAACTATGTTTAAAAAAGTTTGTTTATTCATTTTATGAAACACGATATCACAGGTGTTTGGAGCGAAGAAGTGAGACGAGGGAACCATAGGAAGTGGTATTTCATAGCACATCACCCAGGGAGTGGAGGCTAAATTAATTAAATCAAATATGATTACATTTTAATAATTCTATAAAGAAGAGAACTATTTTGAGTTTCAGTTTTAACATTAGGGATTAATTTACAAGAAGGAATCGAAATAAAACTCCAGAATCAATATACTGAATTCCCTTTACGCAAACTTTTGAATAGATTTTACTTTTAAGTTTATTCAAGAATTTCAGGACACAGCGGATATTCACAACTAAAATCTTCGTACTCCCTCTAGTTTTATAGGTTCTGTCAGTTTTTGGTTGTAGTCAGTCGGGTGTAAAGATAACATAGTCTCTCATTAAAGGACTATATCTTATTATATTAAAGGACTGTGATCGCTATATCTTCGAGATTCATTTAATTTGTGTGCGGTCCACTGAATGCGCAAGGGCATCAACACCACTAATACGCCAACACGAAATAGTAGCCGACACCGCGTTGACGCCAAGGTGAAACCATCTAGGTAAGTTACCAGTAGGTAAGATGATACGCGATATCGGAAATGATAAAAGGTTTAGCAGATATAACGAGAGAACACAACTATAAATTTTAGGAACAATGTTATAAGATTATTTAGTTTATTGGTTAAAGTGAAGTTCAAGGGGATTTTGACTCAATTACCAGGATATCCTTTACCGTAGTTACATAACATTATGCAACAGAAACCAATAATCTTATTGTTATGCGTCCGAAGAATGAAAATGTTGTTCATAGAGAGATGTTCAGAGGTGACGCAAAGTTTCAGTGATGAAATTATAGCGAACGAAGTGGCAGGGAACGAAGACCCTGTCTTAGTAGAGAGCTACCCGTTATTCTGGACATTTACTCGTTATTACAATGTTTTTTGTATTTTCTTTATTCTGGACGCCAAATTTCCGTTTGCTGAAATTCCATCTCTGAAAATTCATCGTTCCGTTGTTTAACAATGAGCGGGAGAGCCCAGCAATCTAATTGTTGTGAATTCGAAGGCTTGCCAGGGACATTCTACTTGAAAAATAAAGAACCAAATTACTAAAGGTCTGATTCACTTTGTTCGAGTATGGTCATAGACCTTGAATCTCTCTTGAATGACTACTCATTGTATTAATTTAATACAAAATAAACAAATCTATTCTCTTTGTGTAAACCTATCCTTCTTTTCGTATTTGAGTAGTCAGGTAACCTTCTATTAGACACTTAAACACCTTCTCTATATTGTTATTAGAGCAACTTGATACCTTAAGTAGGCTGTATACGCGCTCTATTAACAAATGTAAAACTACCGTAGCTGAAGAGTTGTGGCCAAATGTTAAAGTTGAATCTTGCAACCACTCTATAATTTATAAAACTAAAACTGTGTACATGGTCTAATGGTTAGCGCATTAGCCTGTAAAACTATCAAGATCGGCGGGTTCGAATTCTTACGGATGATTTAAAAACATTGTTTAGTTCACTCAACCAGGAAACAAACAAATACTGTAAAACTTCTATTTATCCTTTTATTTCTGTTTAATATAACTATTTCTATAGATTCTAGCTCCTTCTTAGTCATTGTTGACTAACTTTCGTGTTCTACTCAGCTGACTCGGGAAGAGTGCCCAATAGATAGAAATCTCAAATATGTCAGGGAACTTTTTATGTTAGGTTGAACCAACTTATAGTTAGTTAAAAATAAAACTCAGAGGAGGGGGCGGATTGGCCCAGTGGATAGAAGCTTTGCCTCATAATCTCGAGGTCGATGCTTCGAATCCGCCGCGAAGAAAGAATTGTTGCAAATTTCTGATCCGCCGCCTCCGCTCCCCAGTTGCTGTGCAATGGAGTCCTGGCTCCCTATGGTCCTTTCGTCTCACTCCATCCTCCAATATCTGTGATATCTGTTTTGTAAAATGAATAAATAATCTTTAAAAAACGGTATTCCTCTCTATAGGCAAGGCTTCTAAAAACGCTAGCACTTAACTAACAGATATGTTACTATACAAAATGAATTGTTAGCACCTTGTTATAAACACAGAAGAATAATATGAGAGAGTAGAGAACATACGCTGAAGAATCTCATTCGACAGACCTGTATTGCCACCGAATTCGCCCCTCGAACTCTCGACCTGGGCCCGCTGATATTTCTCAGAGGCCGCACCGGTCCTTAAAGACATCTGTACTTCCTTGATCGTCTTATTACATTATAACCTACCGTGTTAACACCTCTAACGTGCTCCACTTGAACTTGTTCGCTCCAATACAAACATCTTAAATATTAAATTACATTTATTATTCTAGAAGAATAGCAGAATTCGCACATACAAGCACTAGACTATTGTATTTCATAAGAAGTCGCGAGCACAAATATGTTAATAGCAATAAATGTGTATAGAAAAAGTGTATAGAAGGGGGATTATCACCTGGGGTGGTCTTTACTTTAAAGTTCTGTCACTAAGGGAAATATGTTACAGTAACCCTATGTTGCCTGAACCTGCGTATCTAATTTTCAAAATGAGTACTTTGTCTTTTGTAATTAGTATCCACCAATAAAAAATGAAGCACAGCACCCTATTTTTTAACACCGCTCCATAATAATCCTCAAATCCCGATTAGATCGCCATTTAGGGCTCGTTAGTAGAAGAATTAGCGTATTTAAGAACTAAGCCGACCAGCCAGGTATTAGTGGCGAAACCTAGAAAGCAGTTAGTTTCAATCGATATTTGTAAAATATAATATAATTTAAATAAATATAGTTAATAATATAAATCCTCTGTTATTAAAGAAGCCCTTTAGTCTTCTCTGTGGATCTGGCAATATGTTTGGGTAATCTCATAATTATAGAGTTAAGGATTCGACCACTTTACTAAAAGAAAGCCCGCCTTAATAATAATAAACCAAACCTAGAATTGGGGATTATAGTATATAGAAAGAAGAGAAATTATTATTATTGATTTGTTAAAACAATATTTATATACAAATAATATACAGAAACCAATCTTAGAAGGAGTTTTATGATATTTTGAATGGTTTTTTCAGAAAAAACACTTTATTTCTTTTATTTTTCATAAAGCTCATCTATTCACAGCAACACGCAAACTACAACGGAAACTATGCTTTCCCTCAGGTAAACTATTCTTTTTACACCCGATAATACCGAAAACCCTTTTCAAACCCTCGGAATTAAGACCTCCGTGTGGGATTACTGTAGCGGAAGTGGCAGTTGCTCTAGAATCGCTGCGGGACTCTGTCGCAGTCCTTTTCTTCCTTCAGTGTGCTTTTCTACTATAATTCGGCTCGTTTTCTTATTTTGTCTTATTCTAAGAAAACGAGATGTTTACCTATTCTATTCTATTGTATGATGGGATTTACGGTTTAGTGAGGGGGCGTGGCCTAGTGTTAACAACCAATGAGCGAAGAGAAGGGGGCGGAGTCTCGATGAAAGAAGAGGAGTTAACCATCATATTTCTTGTATTTTCTTAATAATCTAGTCATCTTATTGGATACAATTAGTTCTTAGCCTCAAAGGACTCAGCCGGTGCGACGGAGCGGAGTAAAAAAGACTTATTTATAGGCGTTCAAGACTTTTAGTGCTATGACTTTAGCTGTAATTTTAATATTATTTAAATAATTATAAATGTAGATGATGTATTTTAATATATATTACACTTTAAAACTATCATATCGTCATAAAAGTCTTTGCAGCTGACTTTGTTTTGTTTTTAACAAAAGAAAATGAGTTTTTATATAAGCTACCGTAACCGATTGAAATATTAAATAAGAACAATTTATAGAATCATAAACGAGTTTTAATTTATATTATATATTATGTATTATATATATATATTTTTAATGAATATTCTTTACAATTACATCACAACAAAAAACTCTTATAACTTCTTACTCTTTTCAACAATATAGTTCTATAAATCTTGTTATTATAGACTTGTTACTACCTATTTGTCTTTTGTGTCCTATTGACAATATCTGCTCTAATGTCATTACCGTACCCCTATATGCTCTCTGCTGAGCATCTAAGAAGCTGTTTTAATGCAATGAATACGCCTACTAGGTAAGGTATATCGGCTAAGCACAGTCCTTTAAATTCAGAATGTGGAAAAGTTGAAAATTACTTATTAGTTTATAATTTGGTTACTCGGCACAGTTTTGTTATTTTTATAAACCATTTACAATGACTAGTTACATTGAAAAACAAGTTTTTGTTAATTTACAGAATTTATGTTGTTTGTTGCCATAGCCTATAGTCTGCGCCGAGAGTAATAATGGAGTGTCACTTGCGTATTTTCAGGATTTTTAACACCGAACTTGCAGGCAAATTGCACGCGCGTAGTTGCAAAGTACATAACTGAACGGAGAGTAGCCGCCAGATGCTGGCGCGGTGCTCGCTAAAGGGGCTCAGACGAGCGTTGAATTCTTTACACTCTATCATTACTCTAGGCGCTGACTATAAAACGGATCATCTCCAGTTCTGGAAAATAGAATACAAGAATGGGTAAAGGAAGAATCCGCTCTAAAACAAAAGTTGTAGTCAAATCCATTAGTAAATATATTAAACAATAATTGATATTATAAACCTTCTGTCTCGTTTAGCTCTTCATTAAGTGCTCCTTTCTCTATAGAGAGTATCCTTGGCCGTGTACCCCTACAAACTAATTATCCATCTACAAACAACATGCCTACATTACCTATGGACATGATTAATCCATGGGCTTATGCAATGCTACGTAAGTTATTGTTGCTCTATTTTAAAGATAAAATCACGAGGTGCGGGGGATTTATCGACAACCTTACCAGAAGAACCTGCGCAATCAGTTTTGGAGCAGCGGTCGCGTATTACAATAGAAACATTAATAGTTTAATTTTTATCAATTAATATAAAATGATATAAAAAAATGTTCAAAATTAGTTAGTTTAGGTAAAAATCAAGCATTGATATAGAAATCTGCAAGGCCGCGGGTTACTGTACCATCTTACGGTATCTCTATGCGGTTTACTGTATCATCTTACGGTATCTCTATCCGGGTTACTGTACCATCTTACGGTATCTCTATGCGGTTTACTGTATCATCTTACGGTTTCTCTATCCGGGTTACTGTATCATCTTACAGAATCTCTATCCGTAGTTCCCCCCATTGTCCCATGGCGGCTTAGTTGATTTTGGGTGTTTCGGTGGCGGTGGCGCCATTCATTCTCCACACTGAGCACTGCTTCTTTTTTACATATGCGCAAACACGGTGAATGTGCCAATGAATGGTAAAGGCGCAAAGTCGATTCACACAGAATGAGCCAGTGGAAACACAATGGCGTCTTATTTGTGCATTTACAAGGGAAAAGGCAACCGAAGGCATAAACAGACTGCCCCTGGAACACTAGGAAATGAATGTGAAGGGAACGGTTAAAGGATATCTTATGACCATAGGGGTAGGAAGACGGTAATATTGGGACGGGGCCAACATTTAGAGCAGCAATATAATAAAGCATCATGCGCATTGAATGCCTGCAAGCGCAGTGTTAAAACAACGAAATACGCAGATTAGAAGGCGGTATTACTTTTGAATCTGACTATACTTCTTAAATCTAATATTGCTGTTTTAGCTCCCGGTTTTCTGCCGAATCCACTGCTAAATGCCTCTCTTTTACCTCACTTTCAACTAGGAATGAAAAGACGAAGAAGGCATAGAACTATATTTAATGAACAACAAATACAGGTTATTCTTATATTTAATATATACATATATAATATAATATAGCATCGCGCAGGCCTTTCAAAGCTCGAAGTTGCACGATTTTCAAGTTTTGCATTAAAAATTTCTTAATTGCCCCAATCTTTGTTTTGAATCAGACTATCATAGCTGGGAAAAGGCGACCCGGCCCGTTTCTTAAATTGTCGGCCCCGGCCCAGCCCGGCAGAGTTTATAACATAGAAGGTGTTAATAATTTACTATTGAAGAGTTAAAAATAAAGATATTCTGATTATTGTCAAAAACTAGATCAGAGGGTTTATTTATGTTATTTACCATATTTATATCTTCTAAACCTTCTTTTTTAGACTTTAGAAACGGCATTTTCCCGTACTCATTACCCTGATGTAGCCCTAAGAGAGAAATTAGCCATAGAATGTTGTCTTAAAGAAGAACGAGTCGAGGTAAGCAGATTAGTTAGTTCTTAAATTGCTAAAATATAATTGCAATGTAAAAAATATCTAGAAAGTTTCTTAATGGCGTATACCACACAATAACTGTAGATTTCTTTGTTGTCGCCCAATCAGATGTTTCCGGAATCTTCTGAGCATAGACGGCTCCTTTCTAACATTCAGTCTTCGGGTGCACGGAACAGGGGATAAATAAGTCTCAAGCCTTCTTCCGCTACAGGGAGTCGAACCCATATTCTCAGTGCTTCGCAATTTTTAACAGCTCTAACCACAAGCCCACTTTTGATACTTGTTTTCTCTTAAAAAGTAGCTTTTTTCTCCGTCTTTATATGTTCAACTCCTGAATTTGGGTTGTTTTCCACTGATTTTACTATTCTAAGTGTAAAGAAGAAGTGTCATAACCGCATTCAAAAACCTTCGCAAATAGCTCGACTGTCCGTTTTTCATTCATTTTTGGTTTAATCATTACAAAACGACTAAATTCTCTAATTTTAAATCTATTGATTAATTTAGACTGCGCGTTTAATTCGCGTAATCGCGTTTGCCGATTAGAATCATTTGTAATTTCATAAGGGTCACAATGAACAAGAAACTGTAAATATTAACAAGGGGTTGGAGGGAGGGGGGTTGTCTTAGTGAAGGGTGGGAATTTCGGCCGGGGCCTGCCTATTCTCATCCTGGGTCGAAGAGTACCGGGCTGAGCCCAAACATGTTAAACAAACTATTTTGTTCGTTTAAAGATATTAAGACTTATTTGTTCAAAGAAACATGGTAAAGATTATGACCATATTTGGATATTAAACAATTTTATGAGAGTTCGACAAGGAGGTTATTGAGAGAGCCCTGTGAATGGGCATTATATATAATAATAGTAGCAGTAGATATCTCATATATAACTTATACTTCTCTATATAGTTACTATTATAAGGCCGCACCTTGCGTATCGTTTACCCCCACTATAATTAATAATTACAAAAGTACGCAGTGATACGGAATAAATGCGCGGTGTTACCGGCAGAAGGAGCGGTGTTAAGAACATCTGGCGGCCAAGTCTACTAATTAACAAATATATATGTATTACATAATTAGGAAATATACGCAATTTAACGTCTTTGTTTATATAAATATATAAGCCAGAGATTATTGACTCTTAGTTCTTTAAAAAGAAATTGGTTGTAAACGGTTGCAACATATAGTATCCTTCCGATATAGAATAAATATTAGAGAAAGAATTCGTCCAATTAAGACACTTTTAAGCAAAAAAATTTCAAATTCGTTACCAAATTTCATAACACTATAGTCTACGGACAAATCTCAAGTAGTTTAAAGGTCTATTTATTATAAAGCGAGCGCACAATTATATCGGTTGCTTTTACATTTTCTTTCGATTTCCGCGCTCCTTCTAAATTCTACAGTACACCT